>JAAGEH010000026.1:523448-557617 GCA_011751065.1 Lasiurus cinereus
GAAGGAAAGGAGAGGGAGGAGGAGGAGGAAGGAAGAGAGAGAGAAGGAGGAGGGGAGGAGGAAGAGGAGGAGGAGAGGGGAAGGAAGAGAGGGAGGAGGAGGAGAAGGAGGAGGGGAAGAGGGGGAGGGACTAGGGGAAAGAGAGGGGATGAAGGAGAGGAAGGAGAAGGAGGGGGAGGAGATGGAAGAGGAGGAGAGGGAGGAGGGGGAAGAGGAGAAGAGGGAGGAGGGGGAGGAGGGGAGGTGGCAGCAAGGTCAGATGCCTTGGAGAAGGTTCTGCGATAAGCTGGAGACTTGTTTTAGGGTTTGGCAACACTGAGTCACTAGTGACCTTTGCTAGAATGATTCCAGCTCAGCCACATTGCCTTAAATGGTTGAGGTAAAAACAACTGAGAACAATGGATTTGTTTTTTTTTCCCAAAAAAAGTTTGCTGAGAAAAAAAAAAAAAGAAAGAAAGAGAAAGACAAGAATAGCTAGAGGGGGGAGCAGAGTCAGGGAAAAATGTGTTTAAAATGCCGATGTGTGTTTCTGAATGTGAGAGAGAAAGAAGGAGGGAAGGAGGGAGGCAGGGCGGGAAGAAAGATGTTTACATGCTAAGGATCTCTCAGCTTTGACACCATCCTGTGCCAGGTGATACTGTGGTAGTCTATGGGGGTGTGGTGTGGGGGAACCCGCGGTATCTTGTGCACCGTAGTATGGTTAGCAGCATTTGTGACCTCTGTGCACTGGATGCCAGGAACACCGTATGTGACACCCAAAATGTCTCCAGACATTGGCATGGGAGGTGAAATTACCCCGGTTGATAACCACTGCGCTAAAAGCGAAGGCAGTAGAAAAGACAGATGATATAAGAGAGAGAAGCGGGGGAGCAGAATCCACTGAGGCAGGAGGCTCGGGTTTCAGAACACAGACAAAGGTGCTTCCTTCTACAGAAGAGACACCAAAATGAAGGCACCAGAACGGCAGACAAAAGGAGCTGTTAGAGATGTCAGAAGGTTTGCCTGTGGGGACGGAGCAGGGATTAGGAAACCAAGAGATGACCTGCATTTCATCCGTGGATGGAGATGAGGTCATCTGGTGAAAATGAGCGAGCAGCAGGTGGAGGAGGCGGGAGGGGCGGGCATCATCTGGGATGACAGAGCAGAACTGAATGTGCCAGGGAAAGGCTGCTCTTCTTTGAGTCTTGAAGAATGTAATCAAAGCCGCCATTTTGGAGAGCATGGATTGGAATGAGTCCCAATTCCAATACAGGATTCTTTCCCACTTTGCCACTTCTAGTTCCTGGGTTAAAGGGATGAGGAGGACAGCTTATAGGATCACAGTAGTGTGCGGGGGATGTTTGTAGAGCAGGTAGGAAGATGGTATAGTCAAATGGGTGGATCACAGACAAAGGGAGTCACACAGAACTTCTGAGATTAGCGGGTCTTAGACCATTTTAGCTCAGTGTTTTTCAAACTAGAGTCAATCAAGGATAAACTACTTTTGAAAATCAAATAATAATGCTTCAATCGTTATCTCCAGAAGTGCCTTCTGAACATTTGAGTGAGATTAATATATATTTTATAGTCTTTTCGGTATCTTCCTTATTTTAATCACTTAAAAATAATATGCTGACTGTTTACTTATTGATTTTTCCAGATATCTTTATATATTAAGGAAATTAACCCTATGTAATAACTCTTACAAATATTTATCTCAGTCTTCTGTTAGCTTCCAACTTTATTTGTGGTTTTACTCAGGAATTTAAAAATTGCCACGTGTCGCATACAAAAATATGTCCTATAAAACCATAGAAGTGTTCTGACATTCTGAAGTAGATTTCCCCATTCAGATATGAAAAACCATTCTCTATGTTTTCTTCTAAAATTTCATGGTTTTGTTTTCTTTATTTACTTAAATGTTAGGGGCATCTGGAATTTTACTTTGGCCTAAAAGTAAGCTAGTGATGCAGTTAAGTATTCTTCAGAGTGTGTCAATTACCCAGACACAATTTATGAAATACCGTCTTTCTAGCATTGTTATAAAATAGTATTTTACTCACAAAATAGGGGCATACAGTTACACTTGGGTAAAGAGGTTAAAAGAGAACCAAGGAAAAACAGTGTCAGAAACCAGAGGGAGGTCACTTGAAGAAGGAGAACATGGCCATCAAATTCAGTCATCATGACGTCACGTGGGTGAGGACTGAAGAGAGACCAGGGGATCTGGCCAGGTGGAAGCTGTTTGGTGAATCCCAGCTGAATTTCCAGGTATAATTTTAACATTCGTTTTATCTCTGGTTATAGCGGCATTTTATTCTACATAGTTTTGAACTTTGCAGTTATTATTTTTTTAATATATTTTATTGATTTTTTACAGAGAGGAAAAGAGAGGGAGAGAGAGTTAGAAATATCGATCAGCTGTCTCCTGCAGCTCCCTACTGGGGATATACCTGCAACCAAAGTATATGCCCTTGACCGGAATCGAACCTGGGAGCTTTCAGTCCACAGGCCAACTCTCTATTCACTGAGCCACACCAGTTTCGGCTGCAGTTATTTCTTACTCTGACTTATTCAGATTCAGTTCTATCATTCATTGTATTCTGTTTCATTGCTTTCTTTCTCTTTGATGTTTCCTTTCTTTCTTTTTCCTTATTTCACTACACATTGTCTAAATTTTTGGGTGGAACCATAGTTTATTTGTCTTCAATATATTTTGCTCTCTAATATGTGAACACACACATGTACACACACACACACACACGCACACACACTCCAAGTTCTAAATTTTCTTTTAAGTGTTGCTTTAGCTTTTGCATATAAATTTTAATAGGTGTGGGACTCATTGTCATTCATCTTGGTGTTTCTTGTAATTTACATTGCAACTGCCTTTTTAACCCCAGGGTAATTTAGTAGTCTGTTTTTCCCTTTGCAAACATCTGGGACTATTTTAGCCATCCCTTTGTTATTGATTTCTAATTCTGTAGCATTAAACTTTGCATCGGAGGTTGTCTGATGTTGACTCTTTGGACTTTTTAGAGACTTCTTTTGTGACCTGAGTAAATGTGGAGCTTCTTATCGCTCCAAAGAATGTACTTCATGCCCTTGTGAAGAGGAGAGCTCGATATATGCATACTAGTCCAAGCTTATTTATTGTATTATTCACATTATTCATAGAATTGCCCCTGAAGTATCAGCATGGTACTTCATGAATCGGATGGATTCAAATTTCAAGTTGTGACATTTAGGTAACAATAAAATTACTAGTTGTTGAATACGTCCTGCTTGTTAGATACTAAACTAACTCCTTAGAAGTCGTTGTCATATCATCCTCACAATATAAGTCAGCGGTGGATTGTGGCCACCAAAATCACTAATTCAACTTAATATGCTTTAGTTGAATTAAGGCATGTTAAGGTGGCAGTGATGTGATGAGGTTGGTGATGTAACAAAATTAAAAAAACAACTTCAGTTCATGGTTTCACAAGGTCTTTCCATAATCCATCAGCAAATCAATGAATGAGTGAGATAATTTCCGTAACTGTCTCATTTCATATATAGCTGGTCTTAGCCAGGCATGAGCTAAGAGCTGACTAAATGAAACCAGTCAAGAGTAGAATTCAGGCTCCCGAGCCACACTGGCTGGGTTCAAACCAGCACATGGCTTTGTCATGTTTGAGTTGCATGACCTAGGAAAGGTGACATCTTTTGTGTGCCTCTGTTCCCTTATTTGTAAGATGACAGTGATCATTGTAACCTCTAGTTCAAGCAAAGCATGAGGAAAAATTTTAAATGTTTACTAGGAATGGTTCCCTCAGCCAGGATCTGGAGGAATCAACTCACTGATGAGAGTCATGTGATTCTTTCGAATTTCCAGTTAATTTTTACCTTGAAGAGAAATCTATGGAGATCATAACATTTCAAAGTTTTTATTTTGCTAGAAAATAATATTTTGGAATGTGACTATACTCTAAGATTGCCATACATTCTCTTAAAATATTACATTTCAACCCCTAAACTTAAAACATAATCTAAAAGAAGGGAAAAATCATAGCACTGCAAAAAAATGTTATCTTTGCTATGGTATTCCCATTTATTCATCTATTCATTCATTCATCAATGGATTCAACCATTCATTCGTTTAACTTTATGAAATCTGTTCTTGCAAACACAGACAGGTCTGTGGGATCCCTGACCTTCAAATAAAAATCCACAAGCAAGCAGAAGGATGGCTCCCTGTGGATTGGGCTAGGAATCCCTCAGCTTGCTCCGTTCTCGATTTATGGTCATTTGCTGCCATTCACCCGCAGGAGAAGTCAGAGGCGCGCACATTCTTGGAAGACGGTTTCACGATGACTCTATGCAGTCCAGCGGTAATCGAAGACGCGGCGTTTCAGAGATGACATCTCTCCTACCTTTATCTTAAAAGACTCCCTGCTTCTTGGCGGAGGAAGAGAATCAGGCAGAGGAACACGGTCAGTGGTGAAAGCCGAGCGAGGCCACGTCAGATTCCCCGTGGATATTTTCCAAGAACATTTCATCCTTAGGAAAATGTTGCTCTTGTCACATGGCCAAGGTCAGCGGTAACTTGGACGGCCCTCGAGGTAGGAGCTAACCGTTTCAGTGGGACCTGGCAAGTAACATGTTCAGTCTGTTCTCTTTAACTTCAAAGTATCTGCAGCGTCTCTCATTCATAAGTTATGTTTCTCCACTCTCACTCCTTTCTGCCTGTGTTTGTTCTAGAAGACAGCAGACACGTTTTCTCTGCAGCCCTGGAGCGGCGCAGACGTGCTGTGTACGCGGCTCTGAGGGCAGATGTCCCCGTCACTTGTCCAAACCGAAGATGGAGGGATGGGAGGACTTGCAGTGATTCTCCGGCAAAGTCAAAATAATAATTTCAATAAAGGAAAGACATGCAAACGGCGTGGAAAAGACGACAGAATAACCCCTTGGAAAGAGAGTCACACAGGCTGCAAATGATCGGTGCGGGGACAGAAAGCAACTGTGCACCCTGCCCAGCCATTGGCAGAGTAGCAAAGGGTTGTCTCCTGCGTCCTCCCACTGAGCAGATCTCCCGAGGGCACCGTCTCTCTGACCTCTACCCTCAACGAGACTCCAGTGGAGGGAACCTGGCCATGAAGAGCCGGATAGTGATTCTTTCTTTAAAAATATATTTTATTGATTTTTTTTTACAGAGAGGAAGGGAGAGGGACAGAGAGTTAGAAACATCGATGAGAGAGAGACATAGATCAGCTGCCTCCTGCATGCCCCTCGAGTACCCTAAACCAAGATACATGCCCCCGACTGGAATCGAACCTGGGACCCTTGAGTCCGAAGGCCGATGCTCTATCCACTGAGCCAAACCAGTTTTGGCAAGGATAGTGATTCTTGATGTTGTCCCACAAGTCAGGGCTGTTCCATGACTCACTCGGTCAGCCCCAAGGCCAGCACCCTTACCCAGCGCATTACTATCAAAAATTGTCTCCAGACACCGTCCAGTGCCTCATTGGGAGAAACACTGTCTTTGGTTAAGAAACTGCCCTAAAGTATTGCCATTTTTAAAATGAACATTTCTGAGAATATTTGCAGTTTATCATAAATTAAGAATATTTAGTTGATGTGCTTTTACTTTAAATTTCAGCTCTGTGATCTTGAAGAAGAAGGCCTTGAAAATCCCGTGGGAAATGGCTGAACACTGTGATTTATAGAAGGAACACGAACTTGAGAGGCGGACAGAAATGGGTTCTAAACCTGCCTCCCCAACTTACTTTGACAGACTACTAATCGGATGGCCTCAGGCAAGTTACTTAACCTCTTCACCTTCCTTTCTGCTTCTGTAAATTATGATCCTCAAAAGGTTGTTTGTAAGTAATTTCCTTCTCATTTGGTTCAATTATTCATTCCAAGCACATAGAGCACGCAATGGTACCTTCCACTCCCCTTGTTCCCCCAGATATTGTCTCAAGTATCGGCTCTTTCACTCAAGACTTCATTGTTGAATTGGGAGTGGGGGCCGAGGGAAAGAAGTCCATTGAATTGATACGTTAATCCACAAAATATTTCATTTAACTCGAATTCTTAAAGAGTCTCCAATTTAGTTTCAATCTTACTTTAAAAATTATTTATGGGTTGGGAAAAGAAGGCAGACAAATTTTACCCAAGGCCAAAAATCATGTGTTTCAAAATTTGCACTTTTTCCTGAGGTGTGTTTTTACATTATTGTGTACAGATGGAAGGGCTGGGAAACAAGAACACTTTTGGTGTGAGACAACCAAATTTGTGTTACTTTTCACATCAAGTTGAGTCAGAGAATTCAACATCTTCTTTTTTATTTTATTTTATTGATTTTTTACAGAGAGGGAGAGAGATAGAAAGTCAGAAACATCGATGAGAGAGAGAGACATCAATCAGCTGCCTCCCGCACACCCCATAGTGGAGATGTGCCCGAAAGCAAGGTACATGCCCCCAACTGGAATCGAACCTGGGAACTTTCAGTCAACATCTTCTTGATAGGTCTACAAAGAAAGTGGATTGAGCACCAGATGAGCACCATGGTAAACAGTTTTTATATGTCAACTTATTTGGTTTCCAGTAGACATATCCGAGGGAAGTGATACCCCATCTTATGGATGCAGGAATCTCAAATATATTTGGAGGCTATGTGTCCACATTCATGCAGCTAAGAGCACGTCATTCCAACTCTGTTCCTCCCGGGTCCAGCGCTCCTGGCCTGGCAGCAGGCAGCCTCTGATGGCCAAGGACAGGAAGAGAAGGAGAGATGCATGGACCCCAAAGCATAGTCTCATTGGAGGCGAACCTCATGGAATAGAATGGGAAGGGGTCTGAGGAAAGACATGCAAACTCCAGGGCAGAAATAAACAAGGGAAAAGGGTGCAACCAGAGGCACAGGTTTATAGAAAACTCCTAACACTTATCAGATGAAAGGAAACATCTTCATTTTTAGTTAAACAGAGACTCCCAAGACATCTATTCAACATGGTGTGTTTGACTCTGGGATTATAAATGATGCCCTCCTGCCCCCCGAGAGTTTACTTATGGGAAATGAACCTCCCTTGAGCACAGAGACAAGCTTCTTCATCAGCAGATAATTCTACCACGTGGACATTTGGAGAACCAGGGAGTTGTATTGGAAAGCTTCCGCTGAGCCCAGAAGTGCTGGGCGGGCATCTTGTTCAGTAGGAAGCAGAGAGGTGGGTCCGGAGCTCGTGGAGAGGAAACACCTTGGAGACCCACAGTGGATTGCCTCGCGATGGCAGGAGGAGCAATGGACGCCGCTACCCAGAGCCTCTGCAGAGCCCAGGTCAGCGACAGCCGCTTAGCCAGCCAGGCCCTGCAGCTGGTGCCTGTCAGGGAAGGCTGAACTGATCCTAATCCACTTCAGAGTTCTACTCCCATGGAAGGATCAGGCCTATTCTCTCTCTTTCTGGCAGACACTTTCTCCCAAAAGTGATCAAAAAGTGGCCACAGGCAAGGAAAATTGTGAGCATTTTCTTCTCGGCAGCTACGTCTTTCTAAATAGATTGCTTCCATATTCCCAAGCTGGTGGACTTTGACCCCAACTATGTGGATGCCCAATGGAGGCTTAATTGATAGTCTGTGAACGGTATATTCAAGAGGAACCAGACATTGACATTTTGATGAGCTATCTCTCTAGCTCTAGTTGTTTTCGACTACTTGCAATGTTTGTAAACACCGTATGGTGAACACACAGTCATTCTACGATCTCAGTAGATTTGAGAGCTGCCAGTTGGTGCCCCAAAGGCAAATAGGATTCAGGCATGATTCAGTTGACTTGGGCATTCTGTCTGACTATTCCCGATGGAAGGAGGAGGAGAAAGCATGAGGGTTAGAACCACACTCTTTGGGGAACATGTCTGGGGGCTGGTTACTTAATCACCTTACTCTCTATGTTGTTATTGGGAAACAGGGCGATGGGACCTGTGTCCCTGGGCTGTTATGGGGAAAGAATCCACCAGCGCACCGTAAGGCATGTGAGCATCCACTCAACACACATCTCAATTCTTCATCAGGTTCCAGGGATCACCAATTCGTTGATAGAGAGATCAGATCTTGTTTTGGCCACTCACGAAACTTGGTACCTGAGAAGTTTTATGTCAGGAGGAAGAAAGGACTAGAAAGAAACATGGTGTAAGAATGGGAAACGTTGGCGATAGTGAGGTACCAACTCCTGAATTAGAAGTCAGCTCTACCTGAACTCGAAGATGTGTTTGTGTGCCTAATCTCTACTTAATCATGGCCTCGCTACCTGTCATCTTTAGGGTTTGGGAGTTTGGTGACTGGCTCCTCGGAACCCCCACTTCTCATATCCTTTGTTCTGAGTGTAGCTTAAGTTCCTCCTCCTCAGGGCAGCGCTAGTCCTCCCGCTCCTCTGCAGCTGGCTTTGTGCAGGTGCCGAGAATGGGGACACAGAAGCAGGAGCCGCACTTGAATGGTGAGGAGGCGTGAAGAGGCTCATGCAGATCCACAAAGCGGTACTTTCCTGGGTGCTGCCATTGGGGGGTTGCTTTGAAGACTTCTAAGCACCCACTGTCCTTTGTTCTCTACAACATGTGAAGAAACACGAGAAGGCTCCTTTGGAGCAAAACGTAGTCCAGTGGGATCACACTTTGATCCAAGCCAGGGTCCAGGGCTGCAGGCACTGAGCTAGGAGTGAATGGAATGCAATGTGAATGGGCTGTTTGCAATGAGCACATTGGTTTCCCGACAACTTGATCCTGTAAGATAGCATAAAACTCCGGGTTTTTAAGTATGTATTTCTTAAGAGAATAGTGTGTGTGTGTGTACATATACACACCTACACGCTGCTGCCAAGTTATGAGATTCAGGCACGCTGTAGAAAGCCCACACATTACTTGGCAGGGACCAGGTCTCTAATGTAGGTGCTGTGTGCAGTCCAGATCCGTCTCAGGACGGGAAACGGAAGGTGGCAGAAAACTGCCTAACTGTAACTGCAATTAGTGCCCACATTCAATTTGCTGCAAGGCATGCTGGTCGTTTACCACTTGAAAAAACAAGCTTAGAATACATTTGAAAGTGAAATGATCCTTCCATTTGAAGTATTTTTTCTAGGAGTTGTCCTGATATGCTCAACTTGGTCGTTGATTATTCTTTGATTTTAATTCATTCTGTGCTAAGCTTCCTCCAGAATTTCCCTGAGCTCTCTGTTTTAATACTTCATTCATCCTTGTATTTTTAATATTTGCTGGGTCCTGTGAGGCTAGCTCACAGCATTTAAAATGAATTGCACTTTGTTAATTTTCAGTTTTCTGAACCTTAGTTTCCAGAATGTTCTTAGCTGAAGGCCTAGATTTCCCAATGGTTTAGATATTGGGATAGAGTTGGGGTCCCTGTTTAAGGGACCTCTATGTGGCTTTTCAAGAACTTATTACTCTTGTGAACTCAAGATGGAAAGAAACTCTTTCAGCAGTCACTTGAGATACTCATTTTCTTATAAATACAACTTTGTATAAAGAATAAATGGAGCAAACATTGAAAAAAAATGCCTTTATCATGTAGTGAGAGAGTGACTTTTATTTTTATAGCATACCTCTTTTAATGACCTGGGAAGGAGTGTGGGAATAGTGCAGATGATGGGAAAAATCAGAAACATGGTATTTTTAACCTCAAAACCCATGAGATTCTTTTTTAAAGCGATTTTATTTCTATACGCTCTCTGCATTTTCTAAACATCGATACGTCATAATTTTAAGAAGTCTAGTCTGGTGTGAACTTGAACTTGTATGTTTAAGTTAAAAATCGGAGCCAGTGACATACTGCAGAAGATAAGACTTCATCTTTTTCTTCCAAAACCTCTACACACCCGGCTCCCTCCTCCTCTGGCTGTTCTGTGCCATTTCGTGGCAGATTGAAACGCATCAACCTGAAATAACAGAGCCACGTTCAAGGTCCTCCCAGCACAACTTGGGAAAGCGCCAAGGATAGCAGCATGCGGTTCCTGACAGGTTCGACTCCATCAGTTTCTTAAGGGAGAAAGATTTGTAGGACACTTCCGGGGGCAGCGGAGAAAATGCCTTGTGGGGAGCAATGCTGTGTCCTCTTCCTTGGCCCCCATGTTTGTATTTTCACAGAGCCACTGAACCAAGATGATGGGCCTGAAGATGAAAGGCGAATCTTAGTGGAAAGTGTGTATGTCAACGCTCTGAAGGATTGGAGGATGACTGGGATTCACCCCAAAATGAATCATTGTCCTTCAGCTCAGCGGAATCCCCGGATAAGTACAGCAGTGAATCGTGCATTGCCACGCTGCTCAACCTTTTCCTCCTGAAGATAAAGCATGGTGGGTGGTGCCAGCAGTCAACGCCTATCCCTCAGGGCTATGCCCTGTGCGCATCTTCATGATGTCACCATGGGACCCCGTAGCTCATCCTAGGATGCGGGCCTGTCATTTCTGAACCGATTGTCGAGGTTTTAGTCTGAGTGTCAGCAGCAAGCAGGGGATCAGAGCACCTCAAGAAAGAGAGCCTCAGACATGGGTTAACCCAACCTCTACTCATCTGAGGTTTGTTTATAAGTGAAAACTCACATTTAAAACAATCAGCATTGCTCTCCCTTTCTGCAGCCCCCATAGTCTTTACTCTGCTCAAGAAAGCAGGCAATTTGGAGAAAGCATCAATTTTATCCGAGTAGACTACCTATGTCATTTAATACAAAGGAGATATGCTTAAGGAAAGAAAAAGATGAGTTTTTGTTTTAGGCATCTGAGCAGATTCTAAGCAACTGTGCTGGGCCGATGGGAAGCTGGGCTATTAAGAAAAATCTGCTGAGAAACACACTTCACAGCCTCCCATTTAGCTAATGTGCATTATTTGTTGATATCTGTGTTAATGTACCTGATATATTTTTGCACAGACAGGGCCCAAACACAAGTCTATCATAGTCATTATGTATCATTATCTGGGAGAAATGTTTTTTAGAGAAAGCAATCATCCCTAGGAACTATTTTCAAAAAACCAAGTGAGTATATACCCATGAACTCTTGAGCCGTGGGGACTATTTACAAGTATTACTAGAGCAACCTACAGAGTAGGAGTTAATTCTTGGAGAAATCATAAGAAGGAAAAGAGCAGGCACAGGTGAAGGAGGACAGTGTTTGGAGGTGCACGGGCGGGGCTGAAGGGAATATTGGCATCCTGCTGCATGTTGCCACTCAGCTCCATCAAGCACATGGCCTCGTGTACTTGAAGCAATGTGCACAGAGAACTGTTTTTCACGTTCAAGTGACCTCAAAGATAAGTATGGGTGAACACAGAACTTCTGATCGCCTAGCCAGATTCACAAGATTCATCCCTCTCCACTCATAAAACTAAAAATCTAGAAGTAGAGAGAACAGCGGAATGAGTTTTAGCTAATGGCAAACCTTATTAAAGTTTTTCCCCAGTTAAGGCTTGGAACCTGAGTCATTGGTGGCTAGGTCTTCTTATTTCCCTGTTTGTATTCCACATGACTGGATTAGACCTGTTTCATATTCATCAAATCACCATGTAAGTGTCCTAAGCTACAAATAGGTGGCCTGCGTTAGTCATTCCAACTGATGAATTTTTACCACCAAAAATAATGAAAGCAGAGGGAAGTCATAAATATAAAACTATCTTTGCATAAAATTCATACTTAACCCAGGATTGTTATATGCATACAATTGCATAGAAAAAAAATATGACCCAACAAAATTTTAGGGTCCTGAGTATGCTCTAAATATGAGGTACTTTGTAGGTTCTAGAAAGACACAAGAGGGCAGAGACTCTGGGAGGAGATGTCTCCTAAGCTGAGGTCTGAGTGCGAGAAGTTTTTAATCAGAAACAAGGGGAATTCCAGGCAGAGAGGCACCAGGAAAACCAAGAGCTGGAGGCCCACGTGCTGGGGAAATGGACCAGCGCCCTGGCTGAGTCATGGCAGACTCACTAGACACAGCAAGAGGGAGTGAAGTCAGAGACAGAGAGTGGTGGGCAGGGCAGGGGACGGCGGCCATAGCAAAGAGGTTTCATTAGAACTGAGGGAAGCTGTGAGAGGATTCTCAGTGATGGATTAGCATGACCCAATTCATGTTTCCAAAACATCGTCCAGGCTACTGAGGAAAGAAGTGACTAGCCCCGGCAAGATGGAAGTGGGAAGGCCACTCCCGGTCAGTGGGGACACTGTGCCTGGATGGGAGTTGGGCCAGGAGACATGGAAGGAGAAGCAGCAATAAGAAATGCATTTTGTGCCAAAACCAGTGTGGCTCAGTGGATAGAGCATCGGCCTGCTGACTGAAAGGTCCCAGGTTCGATTCTGGTCAAAGGCATGTACCTTGGTTGCGGTCACATCCCCAGTGGAGGGCGTGCAGGAGGCAGCTGATCCATGTCTCTTTCTCATCTATGTTTCTAACTCTCTATCCCTCTCCCTTCTTCTCTGTAAAAAAAATTAATAACATATTAAAAAAAAAAAAGAACTACATTTTCTCTCCCACCGAATGCCCAGAATGGCTCAGCAACCTCGAGGTTCCCCTGGTTGTAATCCACATCACACCTCACCCCGTGATTCATTGAAACTCTTCAGGCCAAGTTCCACTGTTTCTTAGTGCTCAGTCTCTGGGATCTGTTCGAATGATCTGGCCCCTGATTCTAACTCGATGCAGAGTTCCTGAATGAATGGATGGAACGAATACTATCTACTCTGCAAAGAGAGAGACAAATGCCCAATTTCCAGGGAGATGATGGGAAATGAAGAGTTGAGACTAAGAAACTGAATCTGATGCTCACACTTGGTTGAGAGAGAAATTCCGGAGACATGGGGTGCATAAAGCCATCCAGAATCAATAGAGCTTATCCTGACCCCGGAAGCACCTCCTCCGAACTACCACCCTGTGGTGACCAGGCCAGAGCATCACCATCTTCACTAGCATGTGCTCCTCAGTGCTGTGCCCCTGGCAGAAGGTTAGTCAAGTCTGCAAGACCGGAGGTGCTGACGAAGGCCTGGCAGTCTTCCTGTCCCTCCTGGGCAGCCCTGGGCACCTGTGCTGGCCAGCATCTGCCTCGACTACAGCAGGCCAGGGATGCTACAGGCGATCTACTGCGTAAGACCTTGAGGAGCCATGACGGAGGAGAAACCCTGCCCACACAACCCTGCCCTTTTCATCTCTGTTGTTGAAAGTATTACATAGATTGTTGAAAGTATTACATAGGTCCTCCCCTCCCCCCTCTCCCCCATTAACCTCTTCCAGCCTGCTCCCACCACCCCCACCCCTCCCAGACCCTTATCACCTCCCTGTCTGTATCCACGGTTGTGTCCAGGTGCACACAAGCTCATGGGTTGATCTCTTCCCACCCACCCTCCCCTGCCTTCCTTCTGAGGTTCAACGGGCTCTGGGCCTATTTTTGATGATCAGTTTGTTTGGTTCATTAGATTCCCCTTCTGTGCATCCTGGACTGAGGCTTGGGCTGCCGGTGAGGGGGATGCTACCTTCCCTCTGACCAACAGTGGAGGGTGAGTGTTAGGGACACATTTTACTGTCTTCTCTGCAAGTCAGAGAACACCACCCAGCCTGCTGGCTGCGGATCTGTGGGCCTTCCGCATGCTCTGCTTGCATTCGCTTGACTGGCTGATGCCAGTAACTGGTGTCCTTTATTTTTTCCATGGCGTTAACCCGTAGCTTAAATGAGCAAAACAGCTTGTCCTTTCGGTGGTATGCAAACAGAGACTGTGTGATAAAGGAGTAATAAAAACACTTATTTCAATCTAAGTGATCAATCTTTCCACAGAGTCAAGTGTGCAAGAGGCAGCTGATCCATGTCTCTCTCTCATCGATGTTTCTAACTCTCTATCCCTCTCCCTTCCTCTCTGTAGTCAATGTGGAAAGATTGATCACTTAGACTGAAATAAGTGTTTTTAAAGCCCGTATGGGAAGCACATGGGTAAAGAACGTTCATGTCATCTCCCTTCCCAGAAAAAATGAGGAATCCCAGCCTGTCAGCTGTCTCCCATGGAGCGGCAGAGAGGTACAAACCGCACACAAAGCTCACACCGGCCCCAATCCCAGGTGCTTCCACAGGAGAGGGGAGGAATAAACCGTGGTTCATCTGCACCAACAATGTGCAGCGCACACCACAGACCCACCGGTGACCGAGGACTCCAGGGATGACTCTCAGCAACCTCATAGCCAAGTAAAAGGGGAAAACGGGCAATGCTCTGACTGTCCCTGGGAGCACTGTCTATGTCCACGCGCCATAAAGCTACACAAGCAGGAATGCAAGGGGTTCAGGCCACGACTCCTCAGGTGCCTGGAGGCAGAGCCATTGGATGAGGCCAGAGGAGATCTGCGTTAGATGGAGATGCCAGTCTTCATTTTAGCTCCATTTGCACAGCAGAGATTTATAGGTGCTAATGAATCACATTATATTAGAAGGAAGGGAAGAAGAAAGGGAAGAAGGGAGGTAGAGAGGGAGGGCCTTACAAATACCAATATTGAGAGTGAGTCATGAAAAATATGATCAATCCTTCCCGGCCAGCATGGCTCAAGGATTGAGTGGCAAGCTATGAACCAGATGGTCATGGTTTGATTCCTGATCCAGGCACATGCCTGGGTTTCGGGCTCCATCCCCAGGGTTGGGAATGCAGGAGGGAGCCGATTGATGATTCTCTCTCATTACTAATGTTTTTTTTTCTCTCTCTGTCTCCTTCTCTTCTCTCTTTTCCTC
Source organism: Lasiurus cinereus (assembly GCA_011751065.1). NCBI lineage: Eukaryota > Metazoa > Chordata > Mammalia > Chiroptera > Vespertilionidae > Lasiurus > Lasiurus cinereus. Next base: position 538,160 of record JAAGEH010000026.1, read on the forward strand.
TGTGAAATCAATACATTTATATTAAAAAATAAAAATGCAAGACAAATCCAATTTTATGCACCCAAGTAAAAAAAGAGACAGAAAATGAGAACACACAACAGACCATCAAACCGCCTTTTCTGGAAACACCAGGCAAAGGTCTTTTTAAGTTGCTCTGCCTCTCTGGGGTGTACTGGGGAGCAGAGCCAGAAAGCGTCACTTGATTTTCCTGGCATCTCTCGCATCCAGGACACAATATCCCCCACTGACCACTGCCTAGGTGGGGCCTTCCCACTTCCATCCTGCCCAGATGCTATCTCAGGAGCCTGCACAATGTGTTCAAAACACCATTGGCTCAGATTAACCCATCACTTCAAGTCCTTCCAGAGAATCCTATTTATTTCTAGCTAATTCTCTTTACCCTGGTCCACAGCCCCACTTCCTGTCTTAAAAGGCCCTTCCCTGGCAGGAAAGCCTGGTTGAACCTGCAAAGCCCCAGCGACCTCCCTCCCCGGGAGAGCCCCAAAGTCCTTGTGTCTGGTCACTCAGACAGGCAGGGGCCGAGGACTGAAGCATCTCCCCAAAGGTAGCAACTGAGAGGCTCTGCTTGCAACTGGAAGAACTCAGAGGAACTCAATGGTTGGAGCTGGGAAGGTTTTAAAATGTTATGGCTTTTATGTGGAGCTCGTCTGTCTCCACTCAATCCCAGAGTTCCAGGATGGGGGTGGCTTTCCTCTGGGAGTGACTCTATGGATGAGGCGCTGGCAGAGCCCAACACCAGACCAAGGACTGCAGTGAAGAAATATTGGCCATTCTTCATGTCTATGAACAAGTCCTTCAAATACCCTGGGCGGGAAGGAGACTTTCAGAAGAGGAGGAGGCCATTGTAACCGGAAGCATGGGCAGAGAGCCGTGGGAGGGGAGACTGTCCTTCGCCGGGATGACAGAGATGAGCAGTTCGCAAGTTCTCACCCAACCTCTGACTCAGAACGTCTAAAGGGGGAGCCAGGGCCTCCACTTGACCTAACCCTGAGCACAGGTGCACTAAGGGGCGACCTTCCCAACCACAGCCCAGCCCCCCGATTCTCTCCAATACAGAGCTCGCCTTGGGAAGGAGAGAAAATAATGACTGTACATCCTTCGTTTTCCCCAGGCATGAAAAACCACGCTCTCCATTTCCCACAATTGTGGCACAGCTGGTCCCGGCAGGCCTTTGTTTAACTCTGAACTTGAGCTTAGGGGTCCCCCACAGTGAGATTTCTCCACCAGCCTTGAGGCTAAACGCCTTCTTCTCATTTGTCACCTGTGTGAACAGCGGGATGGTGACCAGCCTGCGCTCTGACTCAGAGGCCAAGGTCTGCAGATCTCCAGCCAGGCCTCAGGTCAGGGAAACCTTCTCCCTGGCGCTTGATTTATTCTGCATGACCACATTGCCCTCTGCCTTCTCGGGGAACAAAATTCTTCACAGACTCTTCCTTAGCCCTTGTCCCCTGGCACTCACTGCCCCTGTGGGATATTCCCGTGTCTCCATGGGGCCCTGGTGGCTTGTCAGAAGGAGGTTTGTTATATCAGCCGTGTCTCCATGGGGCCCTGGTGGCTTGTCAGGAGGAGGTTTGTTATATCAGCCTGGTCTTCAGGTAATTAAACATTTCCACTGGGCTGGCACTTCCGCTCTTCCTGAAGGAGGTGCTGATTGTCCTGACAGCTCCCGGGGACACTCCAGGCTCCTGAAATGGCTAAAGGGAGCACAAAAGACCCCAGGAAAGTCTACTATAATACCAGCATCAAGGCTGGCATTGCCTGCACTGGGTTTTCTGAAGCTGAAGAAACCACCAAATGGAGTTACCGCCGAAAATGGAAGAAAAGGCTTACAACCTATTGAGTTTTGCTTTGGGCAGTGGCTAAATGGGTTGGAGCATAGTTCCATATACCAGAAAGGTTGCGGGTTCAATTCCCAGTCAAGACAGATACCTGGGTTGCTAGTTCCATCCTGCAGTCCAGGCAGGTATGGGAGGCAACCAATGGGTCTCTCTCTCTCTCTCTTTCTCTCTCTCTCTCTCTCTCTCTCTCTCTCTCTCTCTCTCTCTCAAATCAATACCCATATTTTTGGGTAAAGATAGAAAAGCGATTTTAAAACAAAGAAATAAAACCTGTTGAGCTTCTCTTTTAAAGTCTGGGGCTTGCAGGAGTCATTGGTAGAAGAAGAGGAAGGCATGGTTACTTATAAAGAGCATGAGGGCACTGTGACTTCCAACACAAAGCGCAGACAGTGCTACCTGGGCAGGACAAGCAAGTGCAGAAGAAGTCTTGCAGAGCTAGTGGGCTTAGTGACTCCTGGCTACTGCCCTTCAGTGCTATGCATTCCGATTAGATTCCGGTCCAGATGAGGAAGAAGTGAGAGAATGCACTAAACCTCATAGCGCTGCCCACGCAGCATGATTACATAATTGTGCAAAAGAGGGTTCCTGCTCGCATGTGTGGGCTGGTCTTAGCTCCATTGCTTCCAGACTTGAGCTTAGGACAGTCATCTAAATGGATATTTGTTTCAATAATGATGCTTCGCTCATTTTGTAAATGAAGCCCAAATCCTCAGTCCTTGCAACTCGATAAATTTTCCTAATGTCATAATTTCAGGGGTTTAATCATATAATTAAGAAGTGATCAAGGCTACCCCAAACAAAATTAAATATAAATTATCTTTAAGGTGCAGTGGGTCTACCTAAATGGGCAACATTATTGAAATGATTATCCTGAGTTTATGAAATACTTATTTTCCTAAGTGCTTCAAATCAACCTGATCTTGTAAGCGTTTCTCTAAGGGGTGGGATAGCAAAAGAAAAAGGCTAGAAAAAAACAGCTCTCCCTATTCTTTTTCTGTCCAAAATGTTAGCTATTTGGGATGTTAAGTTTGGTCACTTGGTGAATGCTATATTTACTCCTTTTTTACTCCAAATCAAGTGTTACTTTATTTATTTTCTATTGCTAAATTATTGAAGGGAATTTAGGAATATATAGAAAATACAGATAAAGTAAAAACAGTAAAATATCCTAAACTTCAACTCATTATTGTCAAATTATAATTTCATCCTGAAAATTAGCTCTAATGCAATGACATTAAATTCCACATCTACATATATAAAAGCCTAAGCAACATTGACTGGTCTTTATGATGTGCACTGACCACCAGGGGGCAGACGCTCAGCCCAGGAGCTGTCCCTTGGTGGTCAGTGCGCTCCCACAGCAGGAGTACCACTCAGCTGACCCACCCATCCTGGCAGCCCACACCCTGGCAGCAGCCACTGCCTCCCTCCCTCAGTAGTCCTGCAGGTCTGATCTCTGGAGAATGGGCCAGGCACTGACAGACCAGCACCACTTGGCACCATCCCGACAGCACCACCGGCCTCCTAGAAGTCAGCCTCGGCCACCATGCCCACTTCCCCTCTCTAGACAGTCCACAGAGAAGAAACTCTATAGAAGCAGCCACCAGGTGGCTCCAGAAAACTGGTGCGAATGTCAGTGGGACAGATCTGGATCCTGGGCCAGCAAGGTCATCTCATCGCCCGCCTAGAGGGTCAGTCACATCCCGGCCGCGCCCCCACCCCCCCGGCCCTTATTCCTCTCAAGATGGGTACCAGATACAGGTACTGTGTAAGCCTCTGTAGAGGTGGGAGCCTCCCCCAATAAGGACTGATTGGGTGTGAGCCCATGGCAGGCACAGTGGGGCTAGGATGTGTGGGAGCAGTAGGCAGGAGCAGCAGGCAGCATTTTGACCTAATCCCTGCAGGTCACACAAATTTGTGCACTGGGCCTCTAGTATATTAATAATAATGTTCAGGAAGATACTCCGTTAAATAACTCAGTGAATCTAGAAAGCTGGATAAAATCTAATTACTGCCTTCAATGAGTGTCTAGTGGATAACCAAGTAGATAAATGGCAATGCTGTAAAGATAAAAAAAGTTAATTAGGTAAGTTCCAAAAAAAACTTGATATTATATCAGGTTCAAGGGATCAGTTATTCAACATAGCATTCATTCATTCAGTTAGACTTCATAACTTATTGATTAAAATATGGCTTTTCAAAGAATATGTGCTAGTTAATTGCAATGCAATGTTTAATAATTAAAAGTTAGTGATCCAGGATACCTCTCAAAGGGTGATTTTTAATATAGATAACTACCAGATATTTGGAGGATGAAATGATTATGTGATATTTCCATAATGATTCTGTTGCCTATGTAGTATTTTTTTTTCTTTCATTCTGTTGATGCGTTTTATCACATTTGTTGATTTATGTATGTGAAACCATCTGGCATCCCAGGGATGAACTCTTTTGATCGTGGTTTATGATCTTTTTAATGTGCTTTGAGGGCATGCTCTAGTGTTTGAGAATTTTTGCATCTGTAGTTATCAGGGATTTGGGCCTGTAGTTTCCTCTTCATACAGTGTTCTTCACTTGTTTAGTGTATGGTAACCATTTCCTCAGAAAATAACTTAGTCCCTTACTCTTCGGTTTTGTGGAAGAGTTTGAGAAGGATTGATGAAAATTCATTAAATGTTCAGTAGCATTCACCGGTGAAACCATCTGGTCCTGGACTCTATGGGAAGTTTTTGATTATTGATTCAGTCTCCTTGCTCGTTACTGGTCTGTTCAGATTTTTCTGTTTCATCATGATTCGGTCTTGTCGGCTCTATGTGTCTTGAGCTTTCCTGTGAGTTGCAGGATATTAAATAGCATCTCTGGTCTCTACCTGCTAGTTTCTAGTAACACCCCCTCAGTTGTAGCAACCAATATGTCTCCACAGTTTGACAGATGTTTCTTGGGAGAAAAAATCACCTCCAATGGGAAACCCCTTATCTAAATATATGTGAGAAATGATGAGAGTACCGTGGAGACAGCCGGAAACTCTCTGGGAATGTGTCAGGAAAAGCTTCAGACAGGAGGTAATGTTTGATGCTGTTAGGAGCTCCCAGGCAATCAAGACATTTGGAGAAAGAATTCACAGGAGGCGTTACTACAAGAAACTGGATAATGTTTATAAGTTAATTAAGGCATTAGATGGGACAGCTTCTCGGTGAGTTAGTATGTAAATTGGGGCCCTTTATAATTGTTTAGATTTGCAGGAAGTCAACATTACCCAAAAACAATCATTGCTACTACTTCTTTGTATCTAGAATGAAAGACCCCTACATTTTGCTTCAATTACCGCTTTTGGTGATCCTGAAGTGTCAGACTGCAGAAAAGCTCATATTATTTAATACCAAAATGTCTTAAGAGCAGAATTTTCTCCACCCTTGAATACGTGATGCAAGTAGATGGTGAGAAACCATGAGAACGGACGGCCCTGTGCATCGCTCAACTTTATCCCTAAATATACACAGTCCTCACCAAAAGCTAGATTTTAAGTCATATCTTTAGAAAATATTTGAGCTCTTTTATTAGTATTCCTTCCCATTCCCATTCTTAGTTTCCTCTTTAGCACCTCAGTGTATTTTTGTGTGTTGTGTACTGTGTACCAAAATTGATGTTAAATTTGAGACCGCACTTATAGGAAGTCAAAATCCAGATAATTAGATAGAATCACCAGATGGATAGCTATTTTGTAATCAAAATCTTGACCTCAAGTAAATACAACACAAACTGTGACCGTTAGACATATTATACCCTTTCAGATTTCTTATACTCAGCACCAAAGCCTTTACAATGAACTGTTCTCATGATTCAGAACATTTGTATTCTTGTGACCAATCCTCCTTTCATTTTCAACATCTATTGCTTTTATGATGTGATAAACTCCTAAGTAAGAATAACATGGATTAAAATTATTCCCTCATCTGGAATGCAAGTAGTTCTTTTTTAAAAAAATATATATTTTATTGATTTTTTTTACAAAGAGGAAGGGAGAGGGACAGAGACTCAGAAACATCGATGAGAAAGAAACATTGATCAGCTGCCTCCTGCACACCCCTTACTGGGGGTGTGCCCACAACCAAAGTACATGTGCCTGACCAGAATCGAACCTGAGAACCTTGAGTCCGCAGGTTGATGCTCTATCCATGGAGCCAAACCGGTCAGGGCATGGAATGCAAGTAGTTCTTTATGGGTCTCAGCCCATTGTTTAGCATGTTGATTCCCCAAGAGTGGACCTCTGGGTGATTTCCACCTTCATAACAGGTTGACGCGGTCTGATGATAATGACAATCAGAAACTGAGCAAGCTGTGGGAGAAATCATCTAGTTTAGGCCAATAATATGAAGGATTTCTCATATCAGATGGTCTTCTCTTTTCCCATCAAAAATATGAGAAAGAATAATCATTTTGGAGTGGCCTGCCAATAGTGTTTTGTACTTCAAATAAATTTTAGATAATTGGAAATACATGAACATATGGAGTTACTACACATGTTAGCATGTGTTTAATCATAAGAGTGATATTTGGCAGAATTTTCTATGTATAGATTTTCAACAGTAATTTTTCATGAAGGTTCTTCATTAATAGTTTTAACTTGAGGATCACAGTATGTTGTAAAATCACTAATAATGTGAATTTTCCAGGTGTGCCTTTGAAACAGCACCATTTTTAAAATCATGCCATAAGACTGTGCTCTGAGAAGAAAAGAATAGACATAATTTTCCCTTTTTATTCTTCTAAGGATGACTAACAGTCACACCCATTGTAGGGAGGCGTAGTTGAAGGCACGTGCGTGCCTCTGCCTTGACTTTTCCAGACAAGGTCTGAGCCCCTAAGTGTTTACTTAGACATGTCCTGTGTTTTTTCAAGGATGCTTACCCTGCTGATGGCATCTAATAGTTAATTTTAGTTCAAGTGATGTTATCATAAAAACCTAAGGAAGCAGGCAAACAAGGCTACTTGATGGCTATAGCCAGGCAGTCCCTTAGCCTCTCTTTCACAGCAACATGTCAGAGTAACCATTCATCAGTCATTCAGGGTCTGTCCGTCAGTCCTGGCAACACATTATCCACAAAACAAGCTCTAAGAAATGGAGAAAAGAAGGAAGATCAGGCAGGAAACTCAGGGCCCAAGGAGTAGCACAGGGGACATTCCCTGGCTGTTCTCTTAGAGTCTACAGCAGCGGTTCTCAACTTGTGGGTCGAGACCCATAGGTTGAAAACTGCTAGCAAGGTTGCCTAAGACCATTGGAAAACAGATATTTACATGACGATTCATTAACAGTAGCAAAATGACAGTGATGAAGTAGCAACGAAAATAATTTTAAGATTGGGGGTCACCACAACATGAGGAATTGTATTAAAAGGTCACAGCATTAAAAAAGGTTGAGAACCACTGACTTAGACTCAAATAGCCTACACTTGGAGACAAAGAACTTGGCAAGGCAGACATACCAACAAGGGCAGACAAAAAAAGCCCCAACAGAAGCCTCCTTTCTCCAAAGGTCCAGGAAAGGGACACCTTCGCAAAAAAAAACTTAGATACTAACCTCTCTCTCTACTCCAGCCAAACACCACAGGAAACATCGTGGCCCCACTCCCGCTCATGCTAATAAAAGATCAGTGGGTAGACTAACCTACCAGTCAGGCTGTAATGAGGTACCCCAACTCCCCGGCCAAGATGGTGCTAGAGAAGGTTAGGTGTGGAGCTGGGACTTTCATCTCTGCCCAATGGGATGGTAAAGATATGCCCTGCCCTCACCCCACCCCTAGTAGGTGGAGATAGTTGAAGATCCACGTCTTCCAAACCTATTTGAAAATTGATGCATCTTTCCATTCCCTGCTGGGGTGATATCAGTGAGCATTTTCACTCCGGTCCAGGGGTACTGAGCCATTACTCCATGGAATCAGCACAGGATAAGTGGGGAGCAGTAAAGAAGGAATTCCTACCCCTGCCATCCAAGGTGGTATCTAGTGGGAAGATGGAATTTCCATTTATCCAGGGGTAACAAGGCCCCTAATTTGGTTTAGAGAGCCTTATCTCTCTCTAGAACCATCTTATTTTTTTAGATTTTTAACAATTTTTAAGTGTATTTAACAAATATTTGAGTATTTATGTTATATTATATATGATAATAGAAGTATATGTCATCAAATGCATGGCTATGTGTCAAATTGTCTCTGTATCTCTCTGATATGAAACAAAATTTTATGTAAAAATCTACCTGAAAAGTCATTCAACATCAGTAAATTTTTCATTCTGATCATTGTGAATAGACAAAAGTTGCAAAATCAGAATCTATACCTGAATGTACATTGCTCTGGGGCCCATCACGAGGCAGGGTTGATTCTCCAAGAGTGGACCTCTGGATGATTTCCACCTTCATAACAGGTTGACGTGGTCTGATGACAATGACAATCAGAAACTGAGCAAGCTGTGGAAGAAATCACCTAGTTTAGACCAATAATATGAAGGCAGGGTTCTCTGAAAAAAAGATGATAATGCTGGAAAGAATAGAAGGCAGCAGGAAAAGGGGGAGACCAAATATGAGATGGGGTGACTCCATAAAAGAAGCCGGAGGCATGAACGTACAGGAGCTAGCAGGGCTGTGAGGACAGGACGTGGTGGACATCACTCACGCACAGGGTCATCAGGAATCAGCGCCGACTCAACAATCCCCACCACATGCGCACCGCTCTTTGTGACTGCATGCCACTCTCTGTGTGGGTGCTGCAAGGTACACGAAGGTGACTGATACACAACTTCAGAGAAACAATGAAGGGAGGAGGGGTGGAAACAGCTGTATTATCAGCATGTCCATATTGCACTCACCAATGAGAACAGAGTTTATGAGACACTATGTATGCTATGGTACCCTTTTAAAAAGTGCAAAAACAAGAAATGAAAAACTCTGCCAAGAGTATTTCCTGAAAATGGTAACCATCTCTCTTGATGCGAGAATTAAAGTGAATTTAAAATGTTATTCTTGTGGTCCTTTATTTTCTGAGTCTTTCGCAATTAAGTAATATTCTTTTGGTAATCTGGTTTGATAGAATAGTTTTTGAACAAAAAAACTAACGGAGATAAAATGTCAATAAGGAGAGTTGGGATCAGGACAGACTCCCAGGAAGGGGATGGTACCAGGAAAGTATGGCATTGGGAAAAGCGAAGAGAGATTTGGGAGACATGGAAGGTCCAGACTTATCCACAACTAAACAGTGGTGGGAAAATCCCATGGCATTTCTGCGGTGTGCTTGAAAGTGAAAGGAGGATTCTGCTTATAATCTGGAAGGCAAAATTGTAAATGCTTCTGTAACCCACCCCTCCATTCCTTTATTATTGTTTCTGATAGAAGAGTTTTTGGCACTAGCCGTTTGGCTCAGTGGGTAGAGCATTGGCCTTGGGACCAATAGGTTCCTGGGTTTGATTCCAGTCAAGGGCAAGGTACCTTGGTTGCAGGCTCCTCCCCAGCCTCCTTCCCTATTTAGGGCTCATGCAAGAGGCAACCAATGGATGTGTTTCTCTCACATCAATGTTTCTCTCTGTCTTTCCCTCTCTCTGGACTCTTCCTAAAAATCAATGGCAAAATATCCTCAGGTGGGGATTAACGCATACACACAAATAATGTTTCTGTAAAAGGTGAGTTGTTACTGAATATGTAACCCGTGGATATGCTGCATATTTTTGTGAGAGGTCCAGGAGACCTCAAATAACCACAGAGGATGATGGTCTGAATTAAAACTTTCCTGCTAAGCAGAAACCGGTTTGGCTCAGTGAATAGAGCATCGGCCTGTGGACTGAAAGGTCCCAGGTTTGATTCTGGTCAAGGGCATTGAAAGGAAATGGAACCCCCTCCATCTTGTCCTATAAGGGCTGGGACCCCTGCCTAAACCCTCTCTCTTTTCTGGGAGGGGCCACAGGTGTGCCAGCAATGTCTTAACTTCCCCGACCCCCACCTGAATGGACCAATGAAGCTCCAGGAACACAGCGAAGGTCCTATTTAGGCTTAACCACAGAAAGACCCCAATTCAAGTGACCAATCTCTGTAACCCTCATCACTTTCCTAAGCCCCCTAATTATCCTGACCCATAAAACTCAATGTTCCCGCATGGCTCGCTCTCTCCCCTCGCTGCTGCACCAGAAAGAGGCTGGGAGCCAAACCCGGGTTTGAATAAAGACTCTTTGCTTTTGCATCGGAAAAGGCTCCTTAGTGGTTGATTATTGGGGACCCCGAACTCTGGGTATAACAGGCCTATATCTTGGTTTCAGGCACATCCCCAGTAGGGAGTATGCAGGAGGTAGCTGATCGATGTTTCTCTCTCATCAATGTTTCTGGCTCTCTGTCTCTCTCCTTTCCTCTCTGTAAAAATCAATAAAATACATTAAACATAAATAAATAAATAAATAATAGATAGATAGATAGATAGATAAATAAATAAAACAAAACTTTCAGCTAAAAGCAAGTCCAGGTATGTAGCCATGTCCTGGGCCAGTATCTTCCTTACCTGAGCCTGTCAATTGCCTTCTGGCCCCTGGGACAACACACCTTTGGAAAGTCAGAGTAATTTCCTTTTTTTTTGTTTTTTTTTAACCCTGGGCCCCTCAGGGCACAGCCACTACACCTGAGCAGAGGCCACCCAGCCCCTCCCTGTTGTTTTTATCACCTTTATTGTTGACTGTTAACAACCCTGCATCCACCAAAGTAAAAGAAGGATGTGTCTATTCCTTTGACTTCTTATCCACTTCCCGTGGATTTCAAGGATCCCCCTTCTGTCTTCCGCTTTGACTCTGATTTAAAGTGGTAAAACTGACATTTTCTGGAGTATTTACTCAATCCTTTGAGATTTTGTTTCCGGCAGTTGTTGTTGGTTTAGATCAAAGGAACTCATAAAAATTCTCTGCAGGTGTGAATGTTTCTTTCATTGACACCCTAAAAGAAACCACACGGCCTATTTCCAAAGGAGTTTCTCTATACTAGTTCTTTCTTATACGCAGTTTTTGTTATATTCACTAGGTTTAAGACCAAGATACACTTCCGGATTAACGCTATAATTGAGAAAGTATGTCTGTGACTGCCACTTCGGATTACTAGAGGACTGGCAGTTGAAACACAGCTCTTAGCCCAGAAGAAGTGTAATGTAGCGTGAGTTGTTTATCTGTGATCCATTGGCCACGTCAGAGGAATAAACAAGGAACCAGAGAGATTTAGGCAAAGCTGCCCAAATCCGAAAACAATTTGCATTTACTTCTTGAAAGCTAATTTTAAATTTTACCTGAATGAGTATGACCCTTTCGTTTATAAACTAGTCATTTACTTATTTAAAATCATAAATCTACTATGTAAATTCACCTACATTTCCAAAAGTTAGAAAGTTTTCAAGAGTTAAAAACACTTTTTTAATTGGGAAGTTCTACTTAGTCATACACTTCCAGAATCCTTTCAGCTTTTTTTTTTTGGTTTGTTTTTTCCATTCCAAAATTCAATGATAGAACCAGCTCTGAGCTTCCAAAGTTCTGGAAGGATTTCAGATGCGTCAGTACCAATGCCAACTCTCTGGTTTGGCCTAGTGTGGTTATTTTGGTAGTAGTTTTTGAATCCATTTATAGGAGAAATGCAGTCTCCCCCCCCCCACTTTTGTTTTTGTGTAGAAAATATACTCAAGCAAGGCATCTTTCTCTGTTGTTCTTGCCCTCCCACCCCCAGTATTGGGGGGAGGGGGAGAAGCTCAGAAACATCTGTTTTCCTTCAAATCTCTGAATTTCACTGTCTGTTATTGTTACTAACAACGGATTGTAAAATGGGTGCCATTTCTGGGGTGCTCTGTACAGAATAGGAATAAATAAACTCGGGAATATGGTATTTCTGAACCCAGGAGCAATGCACTTTGGATTGGCAACAAGTTCTCAGCTCTGAACAAATCAAATAGTATGTGTCCTGGGTTCACACGCTGTTGGAATCTGGCTTTGTGCTTACCTCATTTCATCAAGCTGTCTCCATGCGTCTGAGGAGAGAAACATCCGGAAGGTGTGAGAATGTCACTGAAGCATTGTGGTCCATGCGTTGACGTAAGACTCAGGGCTTGCTCTGCAATAGGAGAGGATTATTCTGGAATTTTCCAGTTCCTACCATTAATGCACTTAAGGATCCTGGAGGAGCTACTTAAATTATTTCCAAACTTCATCAGCAAGACGGGAGTGAGTATACTGTCGACATCATTAAGATATTTTGACCATGACAAACATAGGTAACAGTAACTTATACATTTATAGAGAAAGAGCTATGACTGTTTCCTGAATCTACTCTCCTAAAAAATAAGATGGTTATAAAAAGTAATCAACCATTTCCAGGGTTTATTGCCATTACAATTAAAAGCAAATTTATCAGATTTTCATTATTTTTTCTCCTCTTCTCTATATTGAGTTCTCCCACTAACTATGCAATGATAGTAACTGGTGTAATTCAATTCAATAAATATTGGTATACCAGGAATTAATTTCCAATCTTAATCCCCTGGTGACTTACTGCTCTGTCTTATTTTGAGTGTGACATAAAGCAAAAGCTTGACATGTGAGGGATGCCCAATAAAAGGATAAAAGGTGCTTCTATCTGAAGTGATAAAGGGTGAAGTAACCACTGTATACACAGCCCTCCAGCAATTTTATAGAAGGGAGTCAGAAGCTGGGGATGCCCACCATGTAGAAAGCATAGAAAGTAGACATTCTTTACCCTTATCGGTTCATTTAATTATTTTTAAAAACCTATGACATACATATTACTTCCTCCTTTTTTCTTTTCTGTTTCCACCAAATGCAGAGATGTTGACATGCAGTGTGATGAATGGACATGTGGGTTGGCCAAAGACAGAGTGGAACACAGAGTTTTCTTTCCGACTCTGAAACCCAGTCCCACTCAGAGGCCACAGTTCCCCAGCATTGAAGTTGACACTCTAACTAAGGAGCCATAGCCCTTGCCGGTTTGGCTCAGTGGAGAGAGGGTTGGCTGCAGATTGAAGAGTTTGGGTTCAATTATAGTCAAGTCCACATACCTCAGTTACAGGCTCCTTCCCTGGCCCTGGTTAGGGTGCGTTCCGAGGCCACCAATTGATGTTTCTCTCTCTCTGTCTCTCCCTCTCCCTCCCACGCTCTCTAAAAAATCAATGGAAAAATATCCTCAGGTGAGGATAAGAAAAAAAAACCAAAACGGAGCAATGCAGGTCAATGGATTTTGTTAACAAAGTGGTTCCACTGATGTCCACTATCTCTCTGTGGTGGCAGAAATCTACGATGACCCAATGACCTTTTACACCGCTGTTCTTCCCTTGGTTGTGTGACTCTGCTGATAATAGGATTATGAATCTGATGACCTTAAAATAAGGAGATTATTAGGGTGGGCCTGGCTTAGTCACATGAGCCTTTTCAATGTTCCCCAGCTGGGTGCAGTTGAGTAACTCGCAGAGATTCTAAGCATGAGGAAATCACTGTGAGGAAATTTCACTCTGTTCAGAGGGAGGGCCCCGGGGCAAGGACCTGAGAGTGGCCTCTGGGAGGGACTGAGTTGTGCCAACAGCATCGTTGAGCCTGGGCAGATTCTTCCTCAGAACCTCCAGATGGAGTCCAGCCCCGCCGACACCATGAGGTCCGCCTGGGGCTCAGAACAGAGGAGTCAGCCCTTCTGGATTTCTGACCTACAGGAATGTAAGGTCCTAAATGGGCGCTCTTTTAAGCTGCTCGGGTTCTGGTACTTTCTTTCTTTTCTTTTTTTAAAAAAAAATATTTTATTGATTTTTTTATAGAGAGGAAGGGAGAAGAATAGAGAGTTAGAAACATGGATGAGAGAGAAACATCGATCAGCTGCCCCCTGCACGCTCCCTACTGGGGATGTGCCTGCAACCAAGGTACATGCCCTTGACTGGAATCGCACCTGGGACCTTTCAGTCCACAGGCTGACACTCTATCCACTGAGCCAAATCGGTTTTGGCTGGTTCTGGTACTTTCTTATGCAGTAAGAGAGAACTAATACATTGAGCAACTGGTCAGATTCACATTGTTGGCACTTAACAACACATGACAGTATTGCTCTCTATGCAATTCTTAGTCATGAACTTGGTCTCTATCACTTTGTTCTTTTCCTTTATTATGAAGAGATTTCCTCACCGGAAGTCCCGTTCTTTATCCGAGCAGGATGACTTGTGCCAAACAGGAATAACGAATGGATTCTGTCCCCTTTTCATTCCCCCCCCCCCGACTTAAACATTACCTGTTTAAAAAGAGGGGGGATTTTGGTCTAAAACCTAATATTTCTTATCTGCACAGAGAATGAGCCATGTTTTCAAGAAGAGACATAGAGACCTACCTGGTAGGAGAGTCTGCCTATAAAATGGGCATTATCTGCTGGTAGAGGAAACAATTATCACGGAAAAGGCATCTTGTGGGCCGTGGAGAATTAAAAATGCTTTGAATCCCCTGGACTATCTGGCAACTTCACTATAAAGTCTTGTTCTCATTAAAATGGATTGGGCTGAACCTCTTTGATAATTTAAAATTTCTTTCCACTTTCCCTTCTCCCTGCCTCCAACCCCCAAGCTTTGGACTTCATTGGTATTTTGGCAATCCAGGCGGACTTGAAAACAAATTACTGGCTTACAGTTTGCCAAGCATCTGCCTGAACATCACACAAAAACATGTTGATGGGCAGGCTTTGTCCACGCTGCTCGCTGCTCTTGTACATACCGGAAAGTGGCCTCTTTCTCAGGAGCTGCATACAATGCATTTGGCACTAATGGGTCTCAGTGGCCCCTTCCAGGAGCGTTCTATCCCACGAAAAGCCAAACTGCTGACATGGTGGAGGCATGTCAACCCAGCATTTGTAGCGTCTGCGTCTGTTCACCATTCCAACATTTCTTCGGTCACTGCTTCCTCAACTTTTGTACTCTCTGACCTATCCTTGTTTTGGTTACCGTTGCTACGGAACAAACAACCCACACTTACTGTAACACGGCAGGGATTGTATTACATTCACTGGTTGTGTGGGTCAAGAATTCAGGTAGGGCACGGCTTGTGTCTAACCCATCATGTCTGGGGCCTCCGAGGAGGCAGTTTCAAGTATGTGAGGGCTGAAGTCGTCTGAAGACTCATGTACGGTGGTACCTCGAGATACAAGTTTAATTCGTTCAGTGACCTTGAGGCGTGGGAAACGATGAGACGCTGGAGTCGCGGTAAACTGGTGGGTCGTGTGCAGGCAGCCGATCCGAGTGATTACTCCTATCTCAACTGTTGCTCGTATTTCAAAGCAAAAATTGCTCGCTCCACGGCTCGTATCTCAAAAATCTGGTATGTTAGGGCACTCGTATCTCGAGGTACCACTGTATCTGGTTTCTAGGTTGGTTTGATGCCAAGGCTGGACTGAGTTAAGACTTTTGACTGGAGTACCTGCTCATGGCCTCTCTGGGTGAGTGATGGTAGACATGGAATGGTGGAGAGATTGTCCAAAGGGGGAGAGTCTCAGATTACCTAGACCACCCAAGCACCATGGCAGTTAGGACCCAGTCTACCAGGCACACTGCATGTTGGGCAACTACAAGCCCATCCAGACTTCAGGGGAGGTGAATAGACTGCACTTTTCCTTGGTTATCTGTCCCCGAATCAGCAAATAGACAGTCAGACAGATTTAGGACAGCCATCGTAGACTTTTCTATTCAAAATAGAACCACTGTTTCATAGCAGTTCTGAAATCCAGCAGGGAATAGGTTACCAGATCCTCGATTAAAGGCTTCAACCTACAACCCAAGCATTTTCAATAGCTTTTATTTATTTTTTAATATGTTTTATTGATTTTTCACAGAGAGGGAGAGGGATAGAGAGTTAGAAACATTCATGAGAGAGACACATCAATCAGCCGCCTCCTGCACGTCCCCCACTGGGGATGTGTCTGCAACCAAGGTATATGCCCTTGACCGGAATCGAACCTGGGGCCCTTCAGTCCGCAGGCCAACGCTCTATCCACTGTACCACACCAGTTTCGGTCCATTTTCAATGGCTTTTAGATCCATTCTGAGCTCTTTGTTCTCCCCCATAAGTCATTCTTCCTTTTTCATGACTTGTAGCCCATGTTTACAGCTGAGCAGATTTTTGTTTCTTTATTTTTTTATTTAAAAAAATATATATTTGGTTGATTTTTACAGAGAGGAAGGGAGAGGGATAGAGCATTAGAAACATCGATGAGAGAGAAACATCCATCAGCTGCCTTCTGCATGCCCCATACTGGGGATATGCCCGCAACCAAGGTACATGCCCTTGACTGGAATCGAACCTGGAACCTTTCAGTCCGCAGGCCGATGCTCTATCTATTGAGCCAAACGGGTTTTGGCTATTTTTTGTTTTTATACTATATCTTGTGTGTCAAAGTTCAGAGATGCCAAGACTTAAAAAAACATATATGTATTTGTTATGGGTTTCAGAGAGGAAGGAAGAGGGAGAGAGAGAAACATCAATGAGGAGAGAGAATCATTGATTACCTGCCTCCTGTGCATTTCACCCTGAGGATTGAGCCTGCAAACCAGGGAATGTGTCCTGACTGGAATCTAACCATGACCTTCTGGTTCATAGATCAATACTCAATCACTGAGCCATGCCAGCCCTGCCAAGGCCTTTTTCATGTTGTACTGTTTCTGTCCCTTTTAGTCTCAGTGGGTAAAGTTTATTTTGAAATGTGGTAGGAACTTCTGTATGTCAACATATGAACCTAACCCCTTAGGCCAGTGGTTCTCAATCTTCCTAATGCCACGACCCTTTAATACAGTTCCTCATGTTGTGGTGACCCCAACCATAAAATTATTTTCGTTGCTACTTCGTAACTGTCATGTAAATATCTGGTATGAGGGATGTATTTTCATTGTTACAAACTGAACATAATTAAAGCATAGTGATAATCACAATTAGATATTGTGAAATACTTATTTCTAATTACAAATAAATGAAATTTTGTCTTGAAGCACGGTGTAGCATGGGTAACAGTCTTAATATAACAACAGTAAACTACATTACTACATTTTCCGATGGTTTTAGGCAACCCCTGTGAAAAGCTCGTTTGACTCCCAAAGGGGTCACGACCCACAGGTTGAGAACCTCTGGTTTAGAGGAACTCTCTCCTCCAGCATCTGGGTTTCTTTTCCTTGGTTGACGTGCGTGAGTCTTGTGGTAGCCATGGCTTTGTCTGCTGGGCTGGGAACCCTGGGAATGCTCTTTGTAACTCTGCAGGCAAAACTCCGTGGAGCTGAAACTGGTCATTGTTTTCCGTGAGTTATAATGACAAGGGAGGGAGATTAGATCTTTCACAGAATTATTCAGGCTTTGGCAGATTCTTGAGCTGAATTTCAACTGATAAGAAGAAAAAGGACCTTTTGGAGCAAAATACTGCTTCCTCATCCTGATTGGAGAGTGCTTTTGCACTCAGAGCAGCTAAAATCTGTCCGTGAACATATATCTGGAGTCACTAATTCTGAGCTTTTACCAACTGCCTCTTATTTCTCTCAAACTTTTGAAGGAGAGTGTGCCCAAGGACATGTGACTTACTCCCTTGGCACCAAACACTGACCATTAAAGTACGTTGTGAGGCCAATTTCCCCTTATCGCCACGGGTGCCTTTGGTTTCTTTGGCTGCGCTTGGAATTTTTGCAACAATCCGAAAGGTGGACACGATCGCTGTTCCATCTAACGGGTATGAGCGGCGAAATCACCGGTTGTTTTTGTCTTTGGAGCATATGCTTCTCACCGCTAGCTTTTCATTCTCCAAACCTCTACATGGGAACCAGTGCGACTAAAATTGTAGGACTTTAAAGAATTTTTTAAAAAATGTGTAGAGCGCCTAGTCTAATGCTTACTATGTAGGAGGTACTTCATTTTTTAAAAAATAGCTAAAAATAACTTGTATTGTTGCCGAGACCGGTTTGGCTCAGTGGATAGAGCGTTGGCTTGCGGACTGAAAGGTCCCGGGTTCGATTCCGATTGGGGGCATGTACCTTGCTTGCGGGCACATCTCCACAGTGGGGCGTCCAGGAGGCGGCTGATCGATGTCTCTCTCTCATCGATGTTTCTGACTTTCTATCTCTCCCTTCCTCTCTGTAAAAAATCAATAAAATATATTAAAAAAAATAACTTGTATTGAGTTGAGAGGTTCCTTGGATTGAGTGCGTTCCCATATCAATTAAAATGGAAGGATTGATTTGCCCCTTGCATATAAGGCCATGGAAAGACCAAGTAGAATCTTTATAGGAGGACAGATAATAAATGACAAAGACCCATAAAAGGGGAGCTAGAATAAGCTTTATTTTGCCAACATTTTTGTGTTTTTCTGCAACAGAAACCCCATTTCTCCCTTGCTTGTATTGAGAATCCTCTTTACTTTCTGAGATTCTTCTAGACAGCTGACCTCTGCAGACCTCTCACACATCCCGAAGCCACTCTACCGCCTTCAGGCAAGGCTTCTCCATGCTTTTTCTGAGAGAGGAAGAGAAAAAGTTGTAAAAGTGCCCAAACCTTTTCACGGACTCACCTCAGAACCCACCCCACATGACTCCCACTGACATTTCATTGGCCAGAATCTGTCATGTGACCTCAGCTAGGTGTCAGGGAGCCAGGAAATGAAACACAGAGAGCAAAGGGGACCTTCATTGATGAGCATGAAGGTTATACTATGCCACACCCGCCAAGGATCTCAGCCAACTCAGGGGAGAGAAAAGGCAGGGGAATGGTTAGCGTGGGGAAGACAGGGAGACGGGAAAGAAAGGATGGAAATCAATTAATTTCAAAGCTATCATCGAATGGATGTGACCAAGAGGATTAGGGGGCTTATTCAGTAAGGGAGTTCTTAATCTTGCTTTCCTCTAATGGAGTGGTTCTCAACCTGAGGGTCGCGACCCCGACGGGGGTCGAACGACCAAAACACAGGGGTCGCCTAAAGCCATGGGAAAATACAGGTATTTACATTATGATTCATTAACAGTAGCACAATGACAGTGATGAAGTAGCAGCAATGAAAATAATTTTATGGTTGGGGGTCACCACAACATGAGGACCTGTATTAAAGGGTCGCGGCCTTAAAAAGGTTGAGAACCACTGGTCTAATAGTAGACTATGCGTTTGTGACTCACAGGACAGAGAGGGATGCTCGTGGACTGGAGTGGATATGGGAAGTGAATTTTGCTGATCCTGCTGCTCTTGGTGGAAATCGGACTTCTCCACGGGAGCAAGAGGACAGAATTCTAAGGACCTGCCTGCAGGAGAGTGTGGTACGGTGGCAAGATGGTTTCTCTGTGGTGCGGACACTGGGCTTCCCATGTCCCATCTCTCCGTTCCACCACAGAAGACAATGCAACCATGGCTTGGGCAGGGCCAGCATAAAAGCCAGCGCGCGGTTTCTGTTTCATGGTTCAGCTTAGCCCGTTGGGGCCAATGAAGTCTCCTGAAGGCCTGAGTACCGGCTGACCCACATGGTCGGCATATTTCCAGGCAAGAGAGAATGCGAACAAATAGGAGGGTGTGGGTTATTAATGAGAGAGAGAGAGAGAGAGAG
>JAAGEH010000026.1:557717-613235 GCA_011751065.1 Lasiurus cinereus
AAGAAGAAGAAGAAGAAGAAGAAGAAGAAGAAGAAGGGAGAGAGAGAAGAGAGAGAGAAAGGGAGAGAGAGAGAGGGAGGGAGGAAGAGAGAGAGAGAAAGGGGGAGAGAAAAAAAGAGAGAGAAGAAGAAGAAGAAGAAGAAGAAGAAGAAGAAGAAAGAGAGAGAGAGAGAGAGAGAGAGAGAGAGAGAGAGAGAGAGAGAACTCCTTTGTTCTCTTGGGCTTTTAACCAGGAGCTTTTTCAAAATAATCAACCAACTTCCTAAGTTTTTCAGGACTCACACTGGCTCTACCCTCTAGCCAATGATCTTTCCCCAGGTTAGACTGACAGGTCTCTAGGGTCAAGCACCGCCCCCTGCCCCATGTTGAGTTTATTTTGCGTGTACTTATCTCCCCCTTTGTTCTCTGCTTACCCCCATGATCTGGTGAATGGACAGGTGGTTCCCTGGGGGAAGGGGAAGGGGTAGCCTGGTGAAGCAGGCAGGCTGTGAGTCCCCAGCTGACTATGCTCAACAAGGTCTGACTTCCCTTGCTCTCTTCCCATTACCAATAACTAGCGACCTATGGCAACACCAACACAACTAAGATAAAAAGGAAGTGACAGTATCAAGTAAGGCGGAAAATATATCCAATTACATATGACTTGGATAAGATATGAATGAATCGAATCCTTCTATTCGGAGATAAAACGCATATGCTGTTTTTAGGAAACACGCTTAAACCAAGTAGGTCAAGAAATATTGAAAATAGCCAAAACTGGTTTGTTTGGCTCAGTGGAAAGAGCATCGGCCTGCAGACTGAAAGGTCCCAGGTTCAATTCTGGTCAAGGGCATGTATCTTGGTTGCCGGCACATCCCCAGTGGGGGGGCGTGCAGGAGACAGCTGATCGATGTTTCTCTCATCGATGTTTCTAGCTCTCTGTCCCTCTCCCTTCCTCTCTGTAAAAAATCAATAAAATATATTTTAAAAAAGAGAAATATTGAAAACAAAGAGGCAATTGCAAACTAAATGAAAAACGTTGCAATATGAACATCAGGCAATGTAGTTCTTTAAGATGAAAAACACCGAATAGAAGAAAGTGGATATTGTGTGAAACATGTTAATTCCAGCTTGACTTAAAAGCACATCATCCTAGTGGGCAATAAATGCGCTCCTCATAATTAAACAGGTAGCTGAAATCAACATCATTGACTTGTATGCCGACCATGTATGTACACACGCAGGTGCAGGAGGCTTCTGGTAAACTGGATTCACTTTGGAAATGCTCTGATCCCAAGTAGGGTGGTTCTCGTGTCATATCATTCAACTTGGTAGATGGCTTTGGGCATAATGCTTCCCCTGTAGACATAGATGGGTACGTGTGATCAATATTTCAATTCATCTGAGGCTGCCAATGACAAAAATAGATGGCATTTCCTCATCTGTCGATGGTTTGATCTGTGAACCATGCCCTCAACTGACTTGTCAGCCCCACAATGACAAGGACATTCCAGTGTAGGAATGGAACCGAGTTTAACTTCTCAGTCCGGGACCACAATGCAGGACATTCCAACCTCCCAGTCAGGCTGGGCACCCGCCCTCTCCTTCACCTTCCCTTGCCTCGTTTCTATGGCGTGAGCTGACATGGAATTGTGACAGGTCAGCTTCTCATGGAGGCAGACTTTGTGCTGCACACAATAGTCCCATCAGGCAATAGATGGGAAACAGGAAACGTTTCAGTGAAACCCATTCTTTTCGTGGGAAGCCACTGAGATTTGCTCCTCAGATATGATCTCAAAACTGAACTTGGTTGAGTTGACTTGGCTACGGAGAAAAACGACCGAAAACATGACATGACGTGGGCACGGCTGGTTTACCATACACAGAGCGAGGAGGCGCAGAAGCTCGCGAGGCCATGGGGGGGGATTCGGGGTGTTTTGTTATTTTTAAAAAAAGCAGGCGGGCTGCACCAAGAGAGCACAAAGTCAGGAAAATGTGGCCATATCCTGCCAGGACCGCTGGGTGAGGTGCTGTCTACAGTCCTGAAACTTCTGCGTCTCGTTCGCAGTCCACCCGTGGACAGAAATCCAGCAGATTCCTTTGGTGAGAAAGAAAAAGATATATGAGCCTTGTATGCTTTAGCCTGAAGAAGGAACACACACAAAATTTTGCAATCATGGTTGGAGACTTATTAAACGTTCTTTATTAAAATCAAGCTTGACAGCTTAAGACTGCTTCCAGCACATGGTTCCTTGGCAAGTGGGCACATTCTGAGGGGCGGGGATCTCCGTTTTCTCAGAAAAAGAGGAAAAAAAAAAAAAACAGGGCCAGAGAGAAAAAGAAAATGTTAGATTATCTCTAGCTATGGCCCTGCCTGTCAAATACGATGACTGTTTCTACAGGAAGGAAAATACATAAAAGGCTGCCAAGTATCACGTTTTATTTTTATTTTATTATTATTATTATTTTTTATTGTGTTACATGTATACATATCTCCCCATTGCCCCCCCTCCCTCCTTCCCAGGCATACCCCAACCCCCCAGTGTCTATGTTAAGTATCACGTTTTAAATGGACTGTTACATACAATGCGTCTGGCTTCTGTTTAGAAAATGTAAATGGCAGGGGAACGGGAAGGCCGATTTCATGGTTCGAAGGGATCAGAGGTTCCACTCCAGTTTCTGGATTGTTCCTTTATCCCGAGGAGCAGAAGCGCTCAACAGGCTTCGTTCAGCTGTCAGCCAGACTCATTCTTTGGGCGTTTCCGAGAGAGGAGCTGAGAGCCGCTCTCCTCAGCGTTGAGAGGGGAGGGTGTAGGTTGGGGAAATGAAAATAAAGGACTAGGAAATTAAAAGTTTCAGAGGTTAGTCTGTCAATGTGGAGGAGGGCCTGGGTCTCGCCGCCCCTGGAAAGATAGAAGAGGAGGAAATCCAGAAAGACCAGCCACTCACCCTCCGAATTCCACTATTAGCTTCATGTCCTCTCTCTGCAAACATTTGACCTGATATTTGTGTTTTTTTATATATTTGATGGAAATCTTGAAAAGTGAAAAAGTAGCATTTAGTCCATAGTTTGAAATCTTTTAATAATGCATGTGTCTATTTTAGTTAGAAAAGAATTGCTTTTTTTTTTTTAATGCTTATGGAATTATATGACCCAAACTTGGTCATCTCCCTATTGTCAAATACTCTGTGAAATGAATGAATGCATAAGTATTCAGTGTTTTTCAATGAAAGGAACCATGGGATGTGGAAAACCTAATATAAACTCTCAGAAAACATGAAATGCTTTGGAAAAGCTTTGACAAGGAGAGTCGATTATAACAGGGTGTCAGTTAGATCTGAGCCAACAACTAGCAAGGTTCAGAGCAAATGTAATGGAGGAATATTTTCTTCAGATTGCTCTGTAAGTGACTTCAATGTCTCAGTCCCCTTGGATGTAATAAAAATTCCAAAACATACAAAGCACTGCAAGTTCTGAATAAGGAGGGAAGCCAATATCCAATGCCAATGGCAAGATCTTGTTACTACAACCACAGCCTAGTTAGTGGATTCTGTGCATAAAAAGGAAATGGTAATTAAAGCATGCTTCATGATCCTTAGGCCCTTAGATTAATCAACCACCAGCTAGAGTTCAGTTTATCTGTAGAAGTCTCTTGCAATTCCAATAGATTCCAGTCTTCAGACACAAATGATACCACAAGCAGAGTCTGAAAACCCTTATTATTTCAAGGGCTTTAATCTTGGACCAATCGGCACCTCAGACATCCCATTCCTAGTGCCAAAGTTAATGCCAAGGGTCTGATCAAAATTTGTATAGCTGAGCGTTTTACTTCAAGACCAGCTTATTTCCCCAGTGTGTCACTCACTATAGGGGAGAGTATTGTATGATCAGAGTAAAATAAAAGTTATCACCTGGAAGTGGAAGTTGGCTAATAACATGTAGACTTACGTGGTGTTTGTACCGTATGAAGGATGCTCGATATTTGTGTTAACACTAGAGTCCTGTTTCACTTTTAATTTGCCTATTAGCATTTTTAAAATTACATATGCGCCGAAACCGGTTTGGCTGAGTGGATAGAGTGTCAGCCTGTAGACTAAAAGTTCCCAGGTTCGATTTGGTCAAGGGCATGTATCTTGGTGGTGGCCACATCCCCAGTAGGAGGCGTGCAAGAGGTGGCTGATTGATGTCTCTCTCTCATCGATGTTTCTAGCTCTCTGTCCCTCTCCCTTCCTCTCTGTGAAAAATCAATAAAATATATTTAAAATAAAATTTCAAAAAATTCCACATAGAAAGAACTCAGGGTCAGAGAAAGCCAGCGTTTACTTTCTCCAGCATCCCTGGCTCCCTCCCGCAAACAGTGTTCTGGGTGAACGGAAGGCATTTTTTTTTCCCCCTGATACAATAATCAGATTTGTTCAGAACTTTCTAGAATCCATGGACATAAAATCCAGACTCGCCAATGCCTCTCTTCCACCAGAGCAGAGCGAGGCACCATGCTCAGCTTCAGTTCTAAAGGCGGAATCCCTAAACAGCATCCCTCGGACACTCTGCCAGGGAAGACGCAGGAGGCTGGCACCCTGGGGGGTGAGCAGCGGCCCTCCCCACCTGGGGGTGTCCACCGCTGGCCATGCCTCCAGCAACAGCTCCGGCTGGCCCACCTGCTTCTGCTGTCCTCCTCCCCCCACCCCAACCCCCACTACTGCTTGGGACTGCTCCTCCTGAGCAAGGTCTCATCCCGAGAGAGGATCAGAGCGCGGCCTGTCTGCCTCCCTCAGAGGGGTGCCAGTGCGTGCCCTCTCGTGGCCGCCCCCCCCACTCCCGCTGGGAGGTGGTGTGGATGTAGAGAATACCACTATTTTTAGACATTCTAATATAATACTGGAATCCGTTCCATTCCATCCGTCAGCCAATGTCAAAATCCCTTTCCAAAAAAAAAAAAAAGAATTAAAGAAAAGTCTGGAAGCTAGAGCTTATCCAACCTCTTCAAAAACATCTTTCCCTCGAGCCTTTCCCACTGAGGACACAGCATCAGGGTTCCGGGCCCTGCTCTGTGGACAGACGCTCCAGACCCGCGGTGTTTGCTCCTCTTCGTCCTGCAGGTTGCCCCCTGGGGGCTGGGGGCTGGAGGCCAGGGTCTGGGCACCTTCCCTGGCTCTGTCAGCCTTCGCCCAGCCGGTCCGGCTAACCCTCCCCACAACCGTCCAGCTTCCTCTCCGGTGCCCTCTTCAGCGGGCACCGCCAAACCTCAGTGGTTCCGATGGGGCGAGTGAGGTTTGGACGGTCCCCGTAAAGTGGCCTGAGCGCCACCGGCGCTGTCTTATCTTTGCCCGCTTTAACCTCTGCTTTTGGCCAAATGATGACCTCTCCGGGGACCGGTGAAAGGCCTGTTCTCCTGGCACGCTGGGCGCTTTCATACTTGGCCCTTCGGTTTTCTGGCTCACCCCTCCCTCCTGAGAAACTCATTGTCAACACATAGTTCAGATGACTTTGAAGCCAATAACTTAGAACAGCTGCGGTATCGACTTACAGAGCCTTAGGGGCTCATTGGAAATTTAGATTTTTTTTTTCCTGCCTTAGTTAAAAAAAATGCATGTTTTTAAAAAATGTATCGGCACTAAGAAGGACTCACCGGATCCAGAGAGAGCTCACCCCCAGCGCTAGGGGTCCGCGTGCCCCCGACGCCTGGCACAACTCCATCACGGGCTGAGCAGACAGACCGCCGTATCCGGTGGCGCGCTCTTCGCGGATTCATTTGGTTGTCAACTCAAGAGCATCCGGTGCTAAAAGGTGCATCATCAGGAAAACATTGAGAACAAGGAAAATGCCATAGCAACTGTGATCCTTGTGGAAGACGCTTTGGTGGGTTCAGGTGTGTATCACGAGCCCCATCTGACATCTGGTTAGAGAAAAAGAAAAAGGGCGGGGGTTTCGGGGTTCAGGGCGGCGGGGGTGAATGGTCCATGCCATCAAGTTCTCCTTGCAACGGAAGACGGTAAGAGGCCGGACTCAGCGGTTTATAATACAATTCTCGTTTTATTTTTCAAACGCATTTCGCATGATATAAAAATAGGGATCACAGTGCGCTTTGCCGATGGTTATTGCTATACACATGAAGGCAGAGACAATATTTTTTAGTGGCAATAAATTATATAGTCATTTTTTTCTTTCTTTCTTTCTTTTTTTAAAATCACAACAGGAAAACCTCGACGGTGCGGTCCTGGGCAGAAAACCAGTGTTTCTCGGAGGTCCTCGCAGAGGAGCCGGGGCCCGGGATGCTGTCCTCGTGGCTCCGGAGACGCCCGCTGACCGCTGACCGCCGTCTCTGTCCCCGGGGGCCCCAGGCCTGCCGCTCCGTCCACAGACAGCTGTACAGGGGGGCGCGGGTACAGTCTTCCCCGCAGGAACGGGGGGACCCGGAGCGGCGCCCGCTCAGTTCCCGTGCGGCCGCTTCCAGTAGGCGGGCACACAGCGGCATACCTCCTCGCTGAAGGCCAGGCCCGGCTCGCACAGCTTCAGCCGGTTTGTGCACGGCCGTCTGTAACAACTGCGGAGAGAGACACACCCCGTTAGAGGCCGCGGCGAGGAAAGGAAGACCCCTCTTCTGCACGGCTGCACCGTGTGGCATGGGTGGGCTGGGAAATGGGATCCTGAGCGAAGCCAGCCACACCGAGAAAGACACACGTCACCTGATCTCGCGTAGCTGTGGGATGGGAGGAGCAGAATGAACGGGCCAACCCAGGGAGACCCCAGGCTGGGAGGCATGGGACAGGCGGACAGGCCTCCATGTGGGGTTGGGGAGGGGGGGGATTCATGCCCTCAGGGAGGGGGTCCCTCAGCCTGGCCTTGTGCCTCTTGCAGTCCGGGAGCCCTCAGGGGGTGTCCGACTGATGGCTTAGGCCCATGCCATCAGTCAGACAGCCTTAGTGCTGGGAGACTCCCACCACCCACCGCCACTGCACTCGCCAGCCACGAGCCTGGCTGATGGCTGAGTGGCGCTCCCCCTGTGGCTGTGCACTGACCACCAGGGGGCAGCTTCTGTGTTGAGCATCAGAGCGACCTACTCATTTCGAGGTTCGGTCTATTTGTGTATTAGCCTTTTATCATATAGGATACGCATAGCCATGGACACGGGCAATAGGGTAGTGAAGACCTGGGGCATAGGTAGGGGTTAGGGGGAGGGGGGCAAAGGAGGAGGACAGGAGATATCTATACAGCGGTACCTCGAGATACGAGTGCCCTAACATACGAGATTTTTGAGATATGAGCCGTCGAGCGAGCGGTTTTTGCTTTGAAATACGAGCAACATTTGAGATGGGAGTCATCGCGCAGATCGGCCGGCTGCACAATACCCACCAGTTTACCGAGACTCGAGCGTCTCATAGTTTCCCACGCCTCAAGGTTACAGAACGAATTAAACTCGTATCTCGAGGTACCACTGTAATACTATCAACAATAAAAAGTAGATTAAACAAATAAATATGTAAAAGACCAAGGGGCAGGATCCGTTATGCTACAAACACACTTTTTTTGTGTTTTTCTAAATTTTAAGTTAGAACAAAGTTACTCATTTGTCCTACATTAGGCTGAGAGGTTCGTAAATGGTCAGTTTGCCCTCACAGTCACACAGTTTGCGGGGAGCGGACCCCCACCCCTCAGCGTGCCTAGGTGGCTGATGGAAAAAGTAGAAGAAGGAGACACATCAGCACAGTGTTTCCGAAGCGCTCTCCGCTTGGAGGTGAAGCGGAGACGTTGGAGGTGACCGTTCTGGGTCTGCTGGTTGAGGGTGACCACATACCATGAGGCTTTCAGGGGGCCAGGGCTTTGAAGGGATCCAACCCAGCCAGCTGCAGGCAGGACTCAGGTCCTCAGGGCAGCCCCGCCCGCACTCCCATCTGTGGGACCTCAGCTGCCAGCATGGTGGGGCTCACCCCCCCACTGCTCCCCATTTCAGCTCCACATACAAAGGGAGGGACGGTTTCCCTTGGGGGCCCCTCTCTGACCCCCCTGAACTCCAGTTCCCAGCAGTGGTGAAAATAATTAATGATCAAACAACTAATCCCATCCCAAGCGCTGTTGCTCTGAGGAAGGGGAGAGAGCTTTGAAGATGATTTTTTTTCCTTTTTGCATATGAGTTTGCCTAGCATGTGGGAATGGGGATGGGTATCCAGGGGAGGAGAATGCACACGGCCTGCCACGGAAATGCACAGGGCACTGAGAAACCCACACGTGTGATGCTGATGCGATCGTCTCACTCCTTGTGCTCAGAAGAGGAAGCACACCTAGTTAAGATGTGATTTTTTTAAACCTCTAAATACAAATGCAATTTCATAAGACCCCTGTTGTTCCTTAACTGAAACAGACAGAATTCTCAATGAGCACTGAAAGTTACTGAACGAGGCAGTGGACCAAAGCATGTATAGGCTGCCCACCACACTTTTGGAATAAATATTAAGAGAAAATGGGTGCAAATGTTTTCAAAATATAAATTACTACTTCTTTGCTTCAATATATACATGGAATTACACCCCTAGAAAAGTGAACATAGGGAGAGTCTCAGTAAATAATCTTTATGAAGCATGTATACTATTAAGAGAAATACAATGATACACATCTCTTCTACTAACTTATAAGAATTCCAGAGAAAAAATATGATTACTGGTTAGACTTCATCAGCATAAAAATTTCAGCTTCTCCAATACATACTAATTAGGTTCACTCAGAAGACTCAATATACAAAATGGCTTCATAGGATTTGATATCTGTATTCTGCATTTTTTAAAATACCCTGGTACTTTGAGTAGAGATGTGCCAGTAAAATTTCAATTCTAAAAATAGTCTTAAGAGGGAAAAAATGGTTCCAGTAAGGTATTCTGAAACAATAATGAAAAAATATATCATCAATTATACCTGTAGGTTCAATGAATCTCCTTATGCGGCAACTAAAATGCTAGTGTAAACCGACCTTCAAATAAACAGAAAATGAGAGCACCGAACTTTGAGAACAAAAAGATGGACACTCCGTATACTGAGGAAGAGAATACTGATGGAATCAATGCAGAGACGCAACTGTGAATACATAGAATGACAGCGAGGAGGAGGAGCAGGAGGAGGAGGAGGAGGAGGAGGAGGAGGAAGAGAAGGAAGAGGAGGGGAAGGAGAAGGAGGAGGAAGAGAAGGAGAAGTAGGAGAAAGAGGAGGAGGAGGAGGAAGAGGAGGAGAAGGAGGAGGAACAAGAGGAGGAGGAGGAGGAGGAGAAGGAGGAGGAGGAGGAGGAGAGTCATCCTTGAAAGGGCATCACCACCGTCTGGAAGAGCGGATGAAAGACAAGAGAAGCAGTGAAGGTGATGAAGAGCAAACATCTGAAACTCAGATGCTAGGAAAGGGCGAGGTGATGTCAGTCAAAAGAGGAAGAGAGCTAAAGAAAAGCTACAGGAAGGCCACTTCCAGAAAGACCCGATTGTCCAGTGCCTCTGGCCACCAAGAGTGTCCCGATACCTTAAACAACCTGTCATGCAATTCTAGGGCACAGACCCCCTTAGCTGGTTGAAAATTCAAAGATGGCCCAGCCGGCGTGGCTCAGTGCTGGAGCATCAATCTAGGAGCCAGGAGGTCAGGGTTCAATTCCCGGTCAGGGCACACGCCTGGGTTGCAGGCTTGATCCCCAGTGTGGGGCCTGCGGGAGGCAGCCGATTAATAATTCTAGCTCATCGTTGATGTTTCTCTCTCTCTCCCTCTTCCTTCCTCTCTGAAATCAATAAAAGTATATTAAAAAAAAAAGAAAATTCAGAGATGAAAGAGGTCACTGTGTGCTCCCCAGAGAGGCTGGGGGGTTGCGGGGGGGCGGGGAAGTGGATAAAATATATGGTGATGACAAGAGACCAGATGATGGGTGATGAGCACACAATGTGATATACAGGTGACGTGTTGTAATGTCACACACTTGAAACTTACACAATAATATGAACCAACATCCCACCAATAAATGTCATAATTCAGATGTTAATAAAAGGAAGAGGGACCCAAATACGGAGGCCTAGCCTTGAGCATCTCTGGCAAGGAGGACAGGTCTCCGTGGCTCACATGAGCTC
Organism: Lasiurus cinereus; assembly: GCA_011751065.1. Lineage (NCBI taxonomy): Eukaryota > Metazoa > Chordata > Mammalia > Chiroptera > Vespertilionidae > Lasiurus > Lasiurus cinereus. The sequence goes on from JAAGEH010000026.1 coordinate 567,786, forward strand.
TGCACACAGGGACATGCTGATGGGACAGAAGACATTTGGGAGCCTTTATAACTTGAGCGGAAAGGACCACAGAGTTAAGGTGTAAAGATCAGGAAGAGATGCATGATGGGAAAGCAATGTTGGAGGAAGAGGGGAGGACATGTCGAACATCGAATCCGGCCTCCGTAGTCGACCACCATATTCTCAGGATAGAGAAGACCAAGGTCAAGACTCACATCGACAGGATTTGCATCCAAAAGCCTCATGTTTTTCTTGGTAAAAAGGGAGCAGACTTAAGGAAGAAGTCTCCAGGAACCTCTAACAGCATATTAATTCACTTCTCTAATTCCACTAAACACTTAGCTTAAATACTTTTTTGCCTACGTACAGTTCTACAGGAATTGTCAATATCTTATCCCTTGTAAATTTGGGGCGCTGTTTTCTGCACTTAGCACAGTTGCCTTAAATCACATCTGATGGAATGATGATGGTGGTGGAGGCAGGTGTGCATGCCCAGTTGTGTGTTTTTCGTTGTTGTTAATCCTCACCCGGGGACATTTTTTCCCTTGATTTTTTACAAGAGTAAAAAGGAGGGAAGGAGAGATGGAGGGAGGGAGGGAGGAAGAAAAGGGAGAGAGGGAGGAGGAGAGGGAGAGAAACACTGATGGGAAAGAGACACACAGATTGGTTGTCTCCTGCACACGCACCTCGGAGGCCAGGGATCAAGCCTGCACCCCAAGTCCATACCCTTGACTGGGAATCAAACCCCAGATCCTGTGGTGTGACAGCTGATGCTCTAACCACTGAAGACACCAGCCAGGACCTGCCTGCGTCTGGAAAATGCTCCACAGGTGACTGCCCTCAGCACCTATCTACCTCAGGTTGAGAGCCACCAGCTCGGCTTCTGGGACCAGGACTCAGTGCCCTCTGAGCTTGGATCGGTGCACCCCACGCCTCCTTTCTTGCCCTGAAAGGGTGGCGTTGGTTGGAAACCCTCAGAAGGACTCTTCCAGAACCGACTGGTTCCACCCTAGCCACCAGCAGCTGCTGTTTGCATCGAGAAATCGGCGTGGAGTCGAGAAAAACCCTTTCCAGGAAGAGTCGTCCCCCCGGCTCAGGACGCCCGCTCACCTGCACGTCTGAGGTTGGAACTTCTTCCCCTTGAGGAAGCACTTCTGGGGGCTCTCTGTGCATTCGCAGGCGCACTTGGCCGGGTTGAGGGGCTGGCTCCTGGGGCAGGCTCTCCTGCACACGCACTGGCACGTGCTCGCGTCGAACTCGCGGGGGGGCCCGCAGGCGCCGGGGGAGAGCTGGTTCCTGCACACGCACTGGCACGAGTCCCGGTCCAGCTCGCGGTGCGGGCCGCAGCTGACCGGCCGCAGCCCCCCTCTGCACACGCACTGGCACGTCTCTTCGTCCAGCTCCTTGTGGGGGCCGCAGACGTCGTGGAATCCGTCGGCCGCGTCTAGACAACCAGGCAGGACAGCGTTACTACCTCTCGCCCCGGGGCTGGGGTGGAGGGTAGCAGAGAAAGCATCACCAGCTTCTTCCCTGGTGTGGGGGTCATTACAGGGCTGGGCCCAAACGTGGGGTGCTCCTGCAGAGGAGCGGGCAATGCAACGCCCAGGAGAGGCAAGCCAGGGCCCGTGTGCAGCGAGCGAGCGAGCGAGCGAGAGAGCGAGCGCTGGCTCTCGGGATCTGAACAGCGTGCGTGCGGGTGAGAGGACAGTGCGTGCTGAGCCCGGGAGGTGCCCGGCGTCTGGTCTGCAAGCCGCCGCACTCTTACCGTCTCCGGCAGCCGGGGCGAACAGCGGGTCCTGCGGGGCCAGGCACCTGCAGATGCGGTGGCTCCACGTGTGGTTGGCGGCGCAGGTCCTGTTGGCAGCCTGGCACCTTGGGGAGACAGTGAAGACGGGAGGCATTAGCGTAACGGCCACGAGACGGGTCATCCTTACCTAAGTATCACACACAACAATACATACGTGTAAAGTGCTCCCAAATCATGTCAGGATATAAGGCAGTGAAATGTGGGCGTTCCCTCTCAAAGCACCCCACCCACATGGGCTGGGCACTCTCATCCCGAGGTGGCACGGTGAGTGGGATGTGTGAATCCCTCCAGCTTCCGCCTCTTTAAGGCGATACGCTGGCCTGTGCAATCGCAGAGCGCTCGCATTTGTGCAAAAAGGGGACAAAACCTTGTACAGTGGCGCCTCGAGATACGAGTTTAATTCGTCCCGTCACCTTGAGGCGTGGGAAACTATGAGACGCTCGAGTCTCGGTAAACTGGTGGGTGGGTCGTGTGCCGCCGGCCGATCCGCGCGATGACTCCTATCTCAAATGTTGCTCGTATTTCAAAGCAAAAATCGCTCGCTCGATGGCTCGTATCTCAAAAATCTCGTATGTTAGGGCACTCGTATCTCGAGGTACCACTGTACTCCAAAATGCCCCTTCCCACTATCCACATCTCTGTAGGGCAGGTCCTGAGGTTCTGCTCCTTTGTCTGTAGAGGTGGCACCTGGTCCATGTGAGGACGCATTATTATTATTTACTCTATCTGTCTCCTGTTGACAGATGTTGAGGTGGCTTCCACCTTGACCTTTGTAAGTAAGTCTCCAGGAAGCATTCTTATGCCCGTGCCTTGCCGACTGCTTTCAGACACACAGATGCCCTCACTGTCAAGGTCATTAATGCCGAATGCCCACTCTCTCCCCACCACAAAGGCACCCACAGAATGGGTTTTGTAGCGTTCGTCCTGCCTGCCCTCTTTCCAGCTTACTTGTTTTGGTAAAAGTTAAACAGCATGAAGTTCTTTTCCTCAGCGTTTGATTGATGGCTTTGGAGTTGCCTTTTGCCAAAGGAAAGAAAAGAAGTAGGTAGGTGTGCACGCATGGATGTATATATGCAAGTGTGCATATGTTTTATCTCATTCTCTCACACAGATGGTCTCCTCCCACAGATTCCAAAGCGGTGTCAAGAATAATCCGAATCACTAGCCCCCGTGAGACTGGTGAATGGCCAGATTTCCAACGGTAGGCACCTGTGTTCATGTGTTTGTGCTTGGGTTTAAAAAAGAGATACGCAACTGTTCATCCTAAGTGGGTACAAAAACAAAACAATTTTCTGGCATGGAGGGAGAAAAAAAATGGAGAGTTTGCTCTCTAATATTTCAACATCTTCAAAAATATAAGCTCAAAAGTATGGGCTGTGTGTCGCCACAAATGTAGGGGTAACTGTGGAAATCTGTCTGGGAATGTCACACAAAGCAAGCGAGGAATCACGTCTGACAGAATTAAATAATGATTTCATACGATCCGGCTCCGTTAACTCTTCAGTTTTTGCACACGTATGCTGAATAAAAATACAGCCTTCAGAATAACTCTCAATTATGTCCTATCTCAAACACTGTGCCCACTCAAACTCTATATTGCTAATTATGGTTTGCTCAAAGTTAAGTAAGTATTTTAATTTCTAATAGTCTTAAAACTTAAATTTCCGGGACAATATGACTTGTGAAGCTACCAAAAATAAGAAACCACTACTCATCAATATTAGCACATATTTCAAAGTTGAAATTTGAAATTCTGCTATATACGACTTAATGAAAGAAACATATATTTGGGTGAAATACATTTTCGTAATTTCCTAGAAAAGTTTCTTTATCTAAAAGTGAGTAGCAACTGCTTAGCATTTAAAACTTCTCATGTGAAAATAATTAGAGACAAAATCTCCAAAATGCTGTCATTTTAGAAGGAAAGGCGATGATTTCATTCCTGGTGGATAGGTTTAGCACCACCATGTCTCATTTATCTGAATCTCCAGAGCATTTGTGTTCTATTGAAACCGCAAGTTATGAATATTAACGGGTGAACATATTAACATGTTTATAAATCAGTTTAGAATTACAGTGGTACCTCGAGATACGAGTTTAATTCTTTCTGTAACCTTGAGGCGTGGGAAACTATGAGACGCTCGAGACGTGGTAAACTAGTGGGTCCTGTGCAGCCGGCCGATCCGCGCGATGACTCCTATCTCAACTGTTGCTCGTATTTCAAAGCAAAAATCGCTCGCTCGACGGCTCCTATCTCAAAAATCTCGGATGTTAGGGCACTCGTATCTCGAGGTACCACTGTACTGGTAAGGAGGGTCTATGCAGAGAATCCCTTTCCCACCCAGGAACACAGTAGGCCTGCAGACAACAGTAAGATTCAGTCCATAAAACATACCGCTGAGAGATAGAAGGTAATGTCACCGTTTTAACATAAAAAATGTTCAGCACTCAGAGCTGTACTGGGTAACCTCTCTGTGGCGCATTAACTCACCCCTCTGCCGTGAAAACAGAAAAGCACGAGTGGAAATAACAGTTTCAGAGGTGTGATGCCCTCTGTGCATGGGGGGAAAAGGAACAGTGACTTGGGCCTTTGGGTGATATCGAAGGAAACAGGAAGGAAATATTTGTTAACTTTTGAATGGAGTGGAGGAATAGGCCATTTTTGTTTCTGTTGTCCTGTAATAAAGTGTTTGGATTATTTATTTATGTATTTATGTATTTATTTATTTATTTATTTATATTTTATTGATGTTTTACAGAGAGAAAGGGAGAGGGACAGAGAGTTAGAAACATTGATGAGAGAGAAACACTGATCAGCTGCCTCCTGCACACTTCCAACTGGGGATGTGCCCGCAATCAAGGTACGTGCCCTTGACCGGAATCGAACCTGGGACCTTTCAGTCTGCAGGCCGACCCTCTGTCCACTGAGCCACCCCGGTTAGGGCGCATTTGAATTTTTGTCATTGAAAGAAGTTAACAATGCAGTCATGACCGCAAACCCGCAGGAAGGAACTGACTCGGAGGTAGGCTGGAGCAGATAGATACTCCTCTCCTTCCCCCAATGAGAGGGAGGGTGAGAGAGAAGGAAAAGAAGTAGTTCACGGCCACTGTGTGAGTGCACGGTCTCCAAGGACATGACTACTATGGACTAAAGGCATCCGGCCACGCTTGGACTTTGTGCCCGTGATGGCATCTCCGAGTCTGCATCTCGGAAGAGCTCCCTTTGGGCTGTGACGTTGGGGAAGGTTATGAACGCCACGATTCCGCTCTTCCTATAAAATAGGTGGGGACCAGTCTCTCCGCTGTGTCTCTCCTCCTTTCTCAGACCCTCTCTCTGCGCCACGCGGGGGGCGGGTTATCAGTGAAGACAAGGTTATCTGAGCTCCATGTCCTTCAGCCAGTGAGTCAGTCCTCGCCACGCCTGGGCTTTCTCTCACAGCTGACCTCTCACCACTGCCTCTGCCCTTGAACTCTGTGGGCTTTGGTCAGATCTCCTGTTTTTACCTCTCGTTTTCCTGCCTGCTCTCTCCGTCTCCCGCACAGACCACTGCTGATCCCCTGGTTTTATCTTCTCTGCTCACATCCTGCATTTTCCTGGGTTAGGTCCTCTTTTCCAATTGCTCTCACCACCAATGAGATGCTGGTGGCCACCCATGAGCACTCTGCCCCCCTCCCCCCATCCAGCTGCCTGCTGATTGGTCCCTTTCATTTCTTCGGGTCTTGCAAACACTCAGACTGCGCAGTGAAAACTGAACTCTGCTCCATCCTGCCTCCCGCCTTTTGAACAGCATTAGGGCAACGTCCCGTCTGCCGCACGCCTGGCTCTAGGCCTGCACCATCCCCTGTTCCCAGCATCATTCCACCTCTTCTCTTCCTTCCTGTCTCCCTGCCTCCGCTCCCACCTTCCATTCCTCCCATGGACTATCTCAGGAGCCTCCTCTCCCATGTCTCGCCTCCTGTGCGCTCCTCTCATCCGCCTGCTACGTTACCCGCAGGCTGTCCCTTCTATGATATAACCCAAACATATAACACCCTTCATGAGTCTCTTAGCGGTTCCTGGAGGACGTGAAGGAAAAGGGCATCCTTGGCGAGAACTACATGCAGCTGGTTATGCAAGCGGTATCTGTGCCCTGCAGCAGTCCACAGTTCATCCCCTGCTCTTTACGTTTTTGACACTGTATACAGAAGCAGCGTGAGGTTCAGATTCATGGCCAACTCCCCAAAACACAAGTTTGCTTTTCTCTTCAAAAGCAATACACACTGTTGCCCATCAATTTGTGCATACACGTGCTACCCACATTAGACTTGCATTCTGACACACACTCCGTATGTCCTAAAGCGCAAAGAGCTGCATCCTTGTGTGGGGGCAGGAACGGGGCGCGGCCATATCTGTGAGGGCATTGCCTAATGGCTCCGTATTACACCCTCCTGGGGGCAGGGGTCAGTACTTGACACTTTATCCGGGTCCTTCTGGCTGATCACATGATGAAGATGCTACCTACCACTTACCAAACCAAAAAAAAAGCAGGATGGGAAGGAAATCTGAGTGACACATATTGATTGTGTTAATTTATTAACACATAATTGTGTTAATAGATTAATTAACAAGTAATGAATCAATATTCAATTCCTGCTGAACTAGAAATACAAAGAGCTGAGTGGAGAAGAAATAATTGAGAGTGAAGAAAAGTCACTGGATGCTAATCCATGTAAGATCATTTACTTTTTTTGTTTTGGACCGAAATCTCTTGAAGACTTAAATGGTTTTAGCCGGCACATCATTGTGAGTGGGCACACGGGACTGTGTGAGGTCTGTATGTACATTTCCGCTCGCTGGACCTGAGCGGGGTGTGTGTGATTCCCCAGAAATACTTCTTTTGCTGTGTGAGCTGCCGTGTCCACCAATGGACTTCCCGGTTTCAACTTCCTTTCGTTTTCCGCGTGCACTGTGACCTTGGCCTTCTTATATTCAATGCAAAGCATACCACAGACCATGTCACAAGATGGCACTTAATAAACCATTTACCCGAACCCGGTTCTCCCCTGGGAGAGGACGCAGAGAAGGAAAACGTGATTCATACTCACTGCGGCAGGGTGGCTGGCAGGGAGCGTCTGATAATCGAGTGGACTTGTCGGTAAACATCCAGCTTGGACATGCACCGGCAGGAAGTGTGATTAGCAAAACTGACCGTGACCGGTTTGGGGCCTTGAGAGAGAGGCACTGTAATTTCAAACAGCTACGAAGAAGGGACAAAAAGAGAAACGGTTACATAGGTGCTGGACCGCGTGGCATGTAAATGCTGGCGTCCACAGAGAGAGAGACGACCTCTTCCTGGACAGACCGAGTGCCGCATATCATAGGCAGGACATCCACAACCTTCATCAATGAACCAATAGGCCCGATGCTGACTGCATGTCACCGTTACAAAGCGTATCAGGATTTTGATAACCAACTAATGATTGTAGAGCAGAGATGTCAGAGACAAATCAATGTGTTCAAGGAAAAGAATTGTCCCAGAGACCTGAGTTATTATATATATTGATTGATTCCAGAGAGGACAGGAGAGGGCATGTGCCCTGACCAAGAATCGAACCATGACCTCCTGGTTCATGGGTCAACGATGCTCAATCACTGAGCCATACTGGCTGGGGAGACCTGGATTGTTTGAAGGGATAAGGAAGGGGCACCAATATACACTTCATGGTGATGTAAGAGCAAAGCTATTGGCCGCCTCAAAGCGTTTGGCTAAGTCCTACTGTATATAAACTGAATACAGAGACAAAAAACACATAGAGGAGAAGCTGGTTTTCATTCTAAATTAAATTTCTACCTCAGGGGAGTTTTACAGGTTTTGAGATCTCTTATAAACTTATTATATTTAAATATTTTACTGATTCTTTTACAAAGAGAAAGGGAGAGGGATAGAGAGCCAGAAACATCGATGAGAGAGGGATATCGATCAGCTGCCTCCTGCACGCCCCCCACTGGGGATGTGCCCGCAACCAAGGCATATGCCCTTGACCGGAATCGAACCTGGGACCTTTCAGTCCACAGGCTGACGCTCCATCCACTGAGCCAAACCCATTTCGGCATATACACTTATTATATTTAAAAGAAAAAAAAACCCACATTCATGATTTAACAGCTAAAGCTCCGTTTCTGCTGCTGTGACAAAGATATTAGGAAAAAAAACAAGCTTAGCATTTGAAGTGACTGCGGGTCAGTCTCTACATCCAGCTTGACCAAATCTCCCTCAGAGTGCCCTGTGTGTGGAGAACCCCAGCTCTCTTCCTTCTCCCCAAACTGTGCTTTTAGACATTGAGTCACGCCAAGCGGATTGAAATCCCTCCGGCTCTCAGAAGCGAAATGATCCTGGGGACCAATGGCAGAGCAAACTCCTGCGCACGGTCTGCCTGATAAGACCAGCGCGCAGTGACTCCAGCTCGGGGATCCCCGGGCGGCGTGGGACTTTTATGGCAATCCGACAGTGGGCAGAGCATGACACACTCCAGAGCCTCGTGACTTGGCACCTCGCTGCGAGCTCATACCAACAGCTGAAGGTCACTGGGAGGCTTGAGGGAGCAGAATCAGCTGTTCTCTTGTTCATACGACCGAGAGGTGCAGTAAAATGAGTTGTGAAGAATGAAATGCAGAAACATCTCAACGATAAAAGGCATATTTCCTTCGCTTGAAATGCATCCACTTTCAATGGCAGCGATTTTCTTAGCCTAAGTGCCTCAAGGGGAACGGGTGTAAGATCACACCCACGCAGGACACTTTTATGGGCGACTGCACTTGTAAGTTGTGTGAACGTGAAGATGCCATCTAACTTGGCAAAGCTCTTTGTGTCTTGAAAAACCAGTCAGATGGAGATAATATTGGCCCATCACTTCATGAGACTGTTATAAAATTATATAGAACACGAATGTGCTTTATAGATTGAGTGCTGTAGAGATTATAGATGTGGGTGTTTAATGATTTGTGAATATTCTCAGGATTCTAGATAGTCCCCAGAATACTGTCCATTCTCCATCAGTTATTCCAACACAGAGACTCAGCGGATCCCAGCATTACGGTTTTGTTTGTTTGTTTTTAATATATTTTATTGATTTGTTACAGAGAGGAAGGAAGAGGGAGAGAGTTAGAAACATCGATGAGAGAGAGACATCGATCAGCCGCCTCCTGCACGCCCCCCACTGGGGATGCACCCACAACCAAGGTACATGCATGCCCTTGACCGGAATCGAACCTGGGCCCCTTCCATCTACAGGCCGACGCTCCATCCACTGAGCTAAACCGGTTAGGGCCCAGCATTATGGTTTTGACCAGTTTCTTCTCTAAGAGACAGTGGTTGATGCAGGTGGATGGGACCTTTGATTGGGTGACAGGTCACACTGACAGAAACCCTTCGTGCTACGTGTGACTATTTAAAGGCAGATAATGCTGCCGCGTCTATAAATGCCAGGTCTTCTCCTTGCATGACAGCTGCAGACCCTACATTGATAGCCAGAGTGACAAAGGCAACAGGAAGCGGCTGAGAAACGAAGTCATTGTAACCTTGTGCAGATTTAACTTTCAGAAATGACCCGAGAGATGTGCGGTCAGCTCACAACAGCCTGGGTTTTACGTCTAGCAGGCAAGGGCGTATCTGTGCCTGGAGCTTCGGAGAGCCATGGAAAAGCATCCATGGTAACGGTGGAGCTGAAGTGTGGGCATCGGTGAGAGGACCCGAGGAGATCAGAGAACGTCTAACAACAGGAAGCGGAGGCGGGAGCATTTCAGGGGGAATGAGGCAAGAAAGCTGTCCCCTCTGCTGGGAAGAGGGGTGACAGGTAGAAAGCCAGGCGGCGTCTGTTTAAGTCCGCCAAAGGCACAAAACAAGAGGAGAGCTTCAAAAGGGCTCCAGTGTCTCTGGGAAATCAAGTTCATCAGGAGAAAGCGGGGACGCCTGGGCACCAGAGGGGCTCTAGGACTGTGGCCCGGCCGGGGCGTGAGGACAGGAGCAGTGGTGGGGATGGAGAGACACACGAGGGGACCCCCAGGACTGGAGAGAAGGGGCTCGATGGCTCTGGCAACAAGGGACACCTTCCCTGACAGAGGGCATGTGATCCTGGCGGGATCTGTCACCGTCTCAAGTGACACCAGGCAGGACAGAGCCGGTCAGAGACCAGGGCAGATGCGGAAGAGCTAAGGAGGTCTCCCCACCCCCCGACCTCAGGGGCACGCTTCCTGCTCTCAGTGCTGGTAGCCATTCCAGACCCCATCCCACGTGGTTCCCCAAGAAAGATCCCAGGGACCATTATCGCTGACCATTATGTCAGCCACTCTCTGTGGATAATGGCCACAGCCAGGACCCACCCACAAGGTATCATGTGAATATTCAGGAACCGGGACTCTGAAGAATGTTCCGGAGAGATGAAGATCAGTTAAATGTCCAGGAAGATAGGACCTTCTTGGAAAAACAAGACTGGCTCTACCCTTTCCAAGACCTACTGCTAAGAGGATGAAGGGACAGGTGCAGAAGCATTAAAAAAAAATCACTGTTTAGAGAAGTTCGGTTTTTTTCTTAAACTTGAAGAAATTTCATGCCTTCTAATTACAGGATAGTTTGGGAGAAAAAGCTACTTCTACTTTAGCTCCTTAAACAACAGGAAAAAAAATTGTAATTATTGATATTTCATGCCTCTTGTTTGAGTCTAAGTAGGCAATTGGCCAGCTGGAATTAATGAAAGTAATCAAAAGGAATAAATAGGTCAAAAATTAAAGTAAAAAAAATGTATGTTCTTGAAACACTTCTTCTACCTTCAAATTTTGACTTGCGTTTCTCAGGTAGTTCAACTCCCTTCTTGAGTGTCCCTCAGTGGGGAACATGTAAGGGCTGGAGAAGGATTCTCTGATCCATATAAAACGCAGAAAAAGTGAGTTTTATTCATTTATCAACTTCAGAAAAATTGGGGATACCCAAGAGTGTGCTGTGGGTAAGTTAGCGAATTTGACCTCTGCTAGCTGTAGACCAGCGATTCTCAACCTGTGGGTCGCGACCCCTTTGGGGGTCGAACGACCCTTTCACAGGGGTCGCCTAAGACCATCGGAAAATGCAGATATTTACATCACGATGCATCACAGTAGCAAAATTTCATGGTTGGGGGTCACCACCACATGAAGAACTGTATACAAGGGTCGCAGCTTTAGGAAGGTTGAGAACCACTGCTGTAGACAGAGAAGGGGCCATTTCCAGTTTTATCCCCCACTACTCTTAAGGTGCAGACATTGATTGACATTTTCCCATTTAAAATGATTAAAGATTTCTACTGCCTTTCTACTAAGTACGGTAACTTGTATTCTTTACAGAACAAGTTGTGAATTTCACATAGCTATAGTTAATTCCTATGTTACCAAGAACGTCCATATGCCCTTTCCCCGAGTCAGATAATATGTACTTAAAAATGTCAACTTTTTTGAACTAAAAATATTAATTAGAATCCCATTATGAACTCACAGGCTTCCCCTCCTGAAATAAATCAGTGTATTTTTTTTTATTTTTATATTTCATTGATTTTTTACAGAGAGGAAGGGAGAGGGATAGAGAGTTAGAAACATCGATGAGAGAGACATCGATCAGCCGCCTCCTGCACACCTCCTACTGGGGATGTGCCTGCCACCAAGATACATGCCCCTGACCGGAATCAAACCTGGGACCCCTCAGTCCACAGGCCGACGCTCTATCCACTGAGCCACACCGGTTTCGGCAAATCAGAGTATTTTTAAAAGACCTGGCAGCTTCCCTTCCCCATGAGAGATGTCTGAACAACCAAAAGCATCCTCTCAAGGACAGGCAGATGGCAGGCAGAGCCCCGAATTTGCAGTTTGGTATTCCTAGGTCTTAGAAAAACTACCCAACTACCCCAAGCCTCCCTTTCTCTCCAAAATAGGGATTAAAGTTAAAAAAAAAAAAGGTTCTTGAAACACTTCTACCTTCAAATTGTGACCTGCGTTTCTCAGGCAGTTCAGGTAGTTAGGGATCACACGGTGGTGATTTCATTGTCTGGCTGATTTCTCCTCATTCTTCTTCACGAGTGAGTTGACTCTTTGGTAGAGGGATTACAAAGGATTAGGTTTCTGTTTAAAATGGTTCCTTGTTTGGTTTTCACTAGCTGTTTATTGAGCATCTAGAGGATGCCAAGCGCTAGGTGCCTTGCTGGACGGTCACGCTGACAGCTCCCCGTCCATGAGTCTTGCCTCCATGCCATTCATAAGAAGCCAGACAAACAATGGGAGGGAGCTAGAGGAAGCTTGCCATACATTATGATTCTAGGTTAGAATTATCAAAACATCAACTAGTTTACCACGGATGCTGTTAGTGAGCAAGAACCTCAGTTTACCTGTCTGATGGAAATGCACGCCGGCCATTATACAAAGATCTACATCAACCCAGGAACTGTAATTTACTCTCAAAAGAGCCAGTTCTAGCCACACACCAGAGTGTTTGAGGCAATAATGGATTCTTTATATTTTGATGAAATAAGAATCCTTATACTATTGTCAGGCTATTTTGTGCTCCCATGTGTATACAATCATGTTTTCTATTTTCGATTTATGCTCCTAGAATGGAAGATTCATGTATTAGGTTCAGCATTAGCTAATAATTCTATGTATATGTAGTACTTTGTCAATACTGATGGATGATGGTGACAATCATAACTTGGTATTTTGAAGATGATGATTTTCTTAAGACAGTTTTCTGCTGTCAAGTGAATTGTCCTCGAACAGTAAGATATCAACTTGTAATTAACTTAGGGTCCCAGCACTAATGAAAGTCTCCATGGAGACTCGGGCTCTCAGTAGATGCCTATTGAAAGAGCTGCTCATTTTACAGAAGATCAGAAGAACTCACATCCTGGGGGCATTTAAACAAGCTGGAAATGGCGGTAAAATACAATAGTGTATTCTGTCAAACGGCAGTAGAAAAGGAAGTGGCGATCATTTCCAACCGAGAGGCTGCCCACTGCTATCAACTGGAATTTTTTAATAAGCCTGTTTAACCGTCTATTCTCACCAACAAGAATGAGCCTCATATCAGGCCCCGGTGTGAAACAATAGCTTGTTTACCCAGCATAGCAACCGTCGTCAAGCAACAGTTCCTAACCCTCCTTATCTGGCCAGCGATTCCAGAACAAGGTGTAGAACTTCCTTGCTGACCAAGTCCTGGGTGAACCCAAGTCTAAAGGAAGGTCTGTGAGCGCACAAGTAGGAAACGGAAAAATGCCTTCCTCTCCCACCTCTGGGCACCCCAAATACAGCCCGTTTCCCTTCCCAACAGAATATCTCACTGCCATGTTCCCACCTTGGTCCATTCATTATGGAAGTGTCTGCAGCCCCTGGAGAATCTGATTAAGAACTGTCAAGTCAGAGGAAAACACTCTATACCAGTGGTTCTCAACCCTCCTAAGGCCCCGACCCTTTAATACAGTTCCTCATGTGGTGGTGACCCCCACCTATAAAATTATTTCCGTTGCTACTTCATCACTGTGATCTTGCTACTATTATGAACTGTCATGTAAATATCTGATAGGCAGGATGTATTTTCGTTGTTATAAATGGAACATAATTAAAGCATAGGGATTAATCACAAAAACAATATGTAATTATATCTTGTGAAATACTTATTTCTAAAGACAAATAAATGAAATGTTGTCTAGAATCGTGGTGTCGCATGGGCAACAGTCTTCCTAGGACAACAGTAAACTACATGGCAACATTTTGCTACACCGAGGAGCGGTGTGTTGGTTCCTAAGACCATGGGAAATAGGTGTTTTCCGCTGGTCTTAGGTGACCCCTGTGAAAGGGTAGTTCGACCCCAAAGTGGTCGCGACCCACAGGTTGAGAACCACTGCTCTACCATTTAAAGAAATAATCCCTAAAAATGGAAGATGAAAATTAAGGGTTCGTTCTAAGTCCTTCCACTGAGCATACCGACCACATAGCCAACTCTCTGGGTGCCTACCGACCTTCAATTGAGTTTGAGGAGAACAGGAGGTAGCAGATCCTACCAGAGCAACACCTGGCTCTGCATTCATTTTAACATATCGTTACACATGACATGTATGCACAGATGCTACCATTATAACAGAAACCCATCCAGGAGGTTTAGAAATGCTGAGAACCATCTGTGGACATGATTGGTGCCTTGAACTGAAAAAATAGTGGGCTTTCAACAGATGCATTGATTTTTTTTTCTTTCGGAAGTTACTAAAAAGACTTCTCATAATTGGTGTTGGTTGGAGGTGAGAATTCTTTCTCCACATCTGGATAAAACCTGACTTCTAACAACTGTATGCGCCAAAGACGAATGAGCTAAACATTCAAAACCAATTGCGTTCCGCTCGGTGCACCCATACGAATGCGGCAAACTAATTTTTCAGGCTGCGATGCAGTTCCGTCTCATCAATGGAAGAATTATCTCTGTTTGCAGCACCAACGAGCACCTATGAGTTTCCTTCCAGAGTGGCCCATTTTTGTTGGGTTTAAAAAACAGTGCGGTAAAAGGGACATTTTAGGAAATACCCCGTGTAACTCAAATATAACCTGAATGCTTCTGTTCCCTCGTCTGCTTTGATTGTTTCTTTATCGCATCATTAGAGAAGCGAGGAGCCATGTCTTTAGAAGATGGCAACGCAGAATCGGATCGGAGACCGTTGGGGTCGTTCAGAAGGAGCTGGGGACCTGGCTCCCGCCTTCCTCCATGGACACTAATGAGCAAGGCAAAGAGGCTCCGGTTTCTAGGGAAACCCCGTGAGCTCAGAAGTTCTCTTCCAAGCCGAGACCAGTTTGGCTCAGTGGATAGAGCGTCGGCCTGCGGACTGAAAGGTCCCAGGTTCGATTCCAGTCGGGGGCATGTACCTTGCTTGAGGGCACATCTCCACTGTGGGGCGTGCAGGCGGCAGCTGATCGATGTCTCTCTCTCATCGATGTTTCTGACTTTCTATCCCTCTCCCTTCCTCTCTGTAAAAATCAATAAAATATATTTTTTTAAAAAAGAAAAAAAAAGAAGTTCTCTTCCATCATCATCTTCAGGAAAAATATGGAACGTAAATACCAGCATGTAAATAACTTTTTTTCCCCTTCTTTTTAGTGTTTTATTTTTTAAATTTCCTGTGTTTATTTTATTTTATTTCATTTTGTTGTTGTTTAAAGTATTACCAATAGTATAGTACATATGTCTCCTTCCTTTTTTTTTTTTTTTAAATCCAAGTGTTTGGCTTGTAAGCAGATGACTTTCTCCTACTGCTCCTGCGGTCATCAAATGATTGACGTTCTGCAAAATCCACTGTCTGCTTTCCGGGTACATCTCTTGCATGTACAACCTCTCAGAAGGCGATCCGCAGAAAAGATATGTTTATGAAAGTGGCCAAAATCACCCAATCAGCGTCCTGTCCAAAAGCCCTCAGCTCTGAGCAGGGAGGTCTGGTGACTGCCTAGGACCAGGTCCCTGGAATGTGTGGTGCATGTGGTTTTACTTTGCAACCAGCAGGCTTCCTCACACAGCCTGATAACACGCCTGCGCCAGCCCCATCAAAGAATTTCCGCCGCGCACGTGGGTTTTACAGGACTTACAGTACATTGTCCTGACAGTTTACAGGATTCCGACTGGTGACTTTTATTGCTCAGTGACGTCTCTGGAGCTCCTTTCACAAAACAAAACCTCCTTTTTTCTTTTCTTCAGAAATTAGAGCAGCGAGAAACGGGCTTTTATGTTTGAAAGAAATCATCACGTGCTCCCATTTACACAGCATGGAGAACAGGAAAATAAACTCCGGAGAAGGTGTGACTGGAGTAGAAGCTTTTTACGAGCTGCCCTCTCAGGGGAAATGCGAAATGCAGATGGACACACTGCCCCCAGGGGCTCCCTGCCTGGCTCCCCCTGGTCTGTAAACCTCCTGGATCCGCATCTGCACAAATCACTGCACTTCTCTCTTCAACACCGAGCCTACTTTCCATCACTTGGTCACTTGATTTTCCTGCTAAATTGTAAGCTCCTTTAGTGTAGGTCCACACATCAGGGTGCTGCATCGCACCTGCTCAACTGAATCCAAAATAAAACGACCCCTTTCTTGACAATAAATAAAAAAAATCAGAGGAATTCTTCAGGCAGGAGAAGCGCAGACAAGTACAAAGTCCACGGGAGACACGGTGGGCGGTCAATGGCGAATGCTGGCTGTCCCTCTTCTCTCCGGGAATCCACTTATACCAGCCACATCAGGGCTTCCAACAACGTGTATCAGTGCGATGTTTCCTCCCAAAGCTGCAGCTGACGATCCAGTCACCGCCAGAGAATTCTAGAATGGCATGCCCAGTCTTTTCCTGATGCCTCCATCTAAATCCCACGCAGATTCTTCAAAATCAGCATGCTCAAGACTCTCGCTTCCGCCCCAAATCTGTCCCCTTCTTCTAAGTGATCATTCGATTTAGTGCCAAGTGCCTACTACGAGCCAAACACAAGCTTTGCTTTCATGGAATTTCATTTCACGGAAATGAAAATATGGGCAAGAACAATGCTGTCACAGGCCTCGAAGTGACATTTATGCTTGGGGCTCAGGAGAAGGAGCAGTTAGCTAGTTAGCGGGACATGGGAGTGGTGTGAGGAGGTATGTTTTGCACACAGGGCACCGTGCTGTAATGACGTAGAGGTAAGGGATACTGATGTGACTTCAGGAATCAAAGAATTTGGGTGCTGGTGGAAAGCAGTCTTTGAGAGAAGAGGCAGTGACAATTGAGGCTCTAGAATCTAGAGTCTAGATTTAGGGAGCAGCCAGATCATGAAGGGCCCTGTACGCCATGTTTAAGGATTTTAGTGCCATTCAAAATGTTTAACAACATGGAATGTTTGCACCAACCGGTCAGAACCGCTGCCAGCCTGAGCCATCCAATCAGAAAAGAGCAGGTCATCCATGCACCCGCTGGATGCAATGTCCCTGGAGAGCGAGCGGAGCGGTATCTGAGATGTTGTTTAGAAAAGAGAAATCTCGCTGTTAAAGTGTGGCCAATGTGTCCTGGCGGGTTTGGCTCAGTGGACAGAGCATCAGCCTGCGGACTGAAGGGTCCCAGGTTCGATTCCGGTCAAGGGCACATGCCTAGGTTGTGGGCTTGATCCCCCTTAGAGGACATGCAGCAGGAGGCAGCCAATCAATGATTCTCTCTCATCATTGATGTTTCTACCTTCTTTCCCTCTCCCTTCCTCTCTGAAATCAATAAAGATATTTAAAAATAAAATAAAATAAAATGTGGCCAATGGATCTGAGGGAAGAAAGAATGGGGAGATGAGACCAGTTATTAAGCTGGCCCAGGTGTAGTGGTCTCTAGGTGGTTGATGAATGTGGCCTTTGCCAGAGCGGGATCGGCAGAATGAAGGGAGAGGGTCTGATTCTAGAGATATTAGAAGACAGCTTTCGCAGAAATATGTGATCAGCCTTTTCATGAAAGCGATGCCAGCTAGAGGAGCAGGGTCATTCGCGGAGACAGAAAGTGCTGGGAAAAGAAGGTTTATTTGCTTGCTTATTTATCTGTGAGGGTGAGGTGGGATGGGAGAATATCTAGGTCACAGCCTCAGGGTGACACAGATGGACTTGGACCTTTCTGAGGGGCAGCCCACGGGGTAAGCATGAAACCAGGAGACGGTGACCAGGCTGGGGAGGGGTCACCAGGAAGAGGAAGCGCAGATGAGGAAACCCTCGGAGTGTGTGCGGAGGCAGAAAGGAAGGTCGCTTCGGGAAGGACCCCGACCCAGCACCTTGTTTCCAACCAAGCTAACAAGGTTAATTCCCCAAACCTGCAAATCTCAAAGCTGGTCATGCCAGCACAGCCGGGGTGGCTCAGTGGTTGAGTGTCGACTTATAAACCAGGAGGTCACTGGTCAATTCCTGGTCTGGGCACGGGCCCAGGTTGCAGGTTTGATCCCCAGTAGGGGGCATGCAGGAGGCAGCTGATCAATGATTTTCTCTCATCATGGATGTTTCTATCTCTCCCTCTCCTTTCCTCTCTGAAATCAAGAAAATATATATTTTAAAATGCACATGTTCTATTGAAAACTACTCGTTTCAATAGTAGGATAATGATACATGTTTGAAAATACGACTGCAATAATATTTGAAATAAAGGGTCCAAATAAAACTGAAAAACAGCATAAACCAACAAGAAACACCAGAGTGACTTCAAAATTTTTACAGGTAAATCCGGACTCTCTCTCTGAGCAGAGGACTGTAAGGAAGCAGGGGAAATGATCAACGTGATCAATCTCTGACAGTAGATTGATCTGTCCCCAGTTCTCTGAAAGAAGAGGGAAGAGAATGAGGGACGATTCTACATGACATAGAATAGACAATTTTCTATTCACCTAAGTTCTAGGCTACTGGCCAAATTCCATTCCACCTGCACGTCTCTTACCTTAGCACTAAATGCTCCTCTAATGTCTAAGTTGGCTCTTAAGCCTTCTACCTTCGAAAGCCTCAACCCCTCCGAGGCCTCCTACCTGGTTGTATGCTGCCCTGAACACACCCCTAATAACTACAGTGGTACCTCGAGATACGAGTGCCCTAACATACGAGATTTTTGAGATACGAGCTGTCGAGCGAGTGATATTTGCTTTGAAATACGAGCAACATTTGAGATAGGAGTAATCTCGCGGCTCGGCCAGCTGCACACGACCCACCAGTTTACCGCGACTCGAGCGTCTCATAGTTTCCCACGCCTCAAGGTGATGGAACGAATTAAACTCGTATCTCGAGGTACCACTGTAAATGCTTCACTCTGCTTACCAGTTAGGGACATAGGGGGCGCAGTGCGAACCACACAGGGAAATAGAAAGTGGTCACGGAAAAATGATGGGCAGCAATGCTTAACTGGAGACTGTGTATATTCATCTTGTTTACTGACCATCAGCTGTGTGCTGTTTCCTGAATTCAGAGTTTGCCTCAGGGACTCCTGCTACCTATTTGGCCCCGGTGTAAACTAAGCATCTAGCACACCCACAGGAAGAGGATTGGAAAATTGACTCCTGCTCATAGTAACTATGAGTGAAAAGAAGGGGGAGAATTTCCCTCCTGAGAGGTTACAGAACAAGCCAATTTACAGAATGGACCGGGAAAGGGGAAACAGAAGCAGGAGGAGCAGAGAGAATGCTGTTTCTTTCGCTGGAAAGAGCATCCAAGTCTTCTGGACTACAGGGGTGGTGGTGGATATGGGGGTTCCAGACCCTTGAGGGGTGAGATTAACATCTGACCTGGTGGTGGACTGGCTTTGTGATGATGAAGATGTCTGAGAAGACCCTATGTTTCTGGCTAGAAATGATGTTACCGGAGGAGAGAGGTAAGCTAAAGACCAGGGTGCTTTGTATGGAGGTGGTGGTGTCTGGGACGAGTTTGGTTTTGGGAGAAAAAGCTTGTCTGAGGAACGAGTATGTAAAACGTGTGGTTATCTGTATCTAAAGAAGACCATATACTTTAAAATATTTAAATATAAAAGCAGTAGGTAATTTCAATACAATAGCCCTATTTAATAAATAGTATGCTACAGACATTTTTAAAAGAAAATCCATTTTAAAATATTTTCTTTGTATTAATCAGGCAAAATAAAATTTATGGAAGAAATTAGTAATAAAAAGTAGCTTTGTCTATTGTGAATTGGCAATTGATTTTCACCAAGAAGATAAATTAACAATAAAAATCAAGGGATTTATGTAAAACTTTCAGCAATAAGGAATTAAAAACAAACAGGACTTTAAAGAAATAAGTGAACAAAACAAGAAATCCCAACACTACAATGGTTATTATTCAACTCTACATCTTTAAAATTTGAGCACTTTGAAAGTAAAATTTCATCTGACAATTAAATCTAACAAGACCTTTATAAAATGGCAATTAATGAGCTCTGAACAGACAGATTTGATGAAATAAATATTCAAAATTCATCTTTGGGTCTATCCCAGGTCATTCCATTTGTAAAAGAAACACGCCCCTTCGGTATTTGAAAATGCAATTAGGGTATCAATACCTTTGAAAGATCCGCCAAAGTGCTACTGATTTAAACAAAACACCATAATAATAAACAGCATAACCCAGGACACATATCCTATTGCTCAACTGAATTATTTAAAAATATACACTAGTAAATGTATTCCACAAACTTATTTTAATTCCTACACCACCTATATTTCTTTTTTTTTTTTAAATGACTTTTTTTTTCTTCCCAAATGTCTCAGAAGGCCCAAGATGCTTTTATTGAGTTTGGTTGAATACAAAACCAGCAATATTTTAATAACAATATCTCTTTTAAAGTAGCTTTTC
Source organism: Lasiurus cinereus (assembly GCA_011751065.1). Taxonomy (NCBI): domain Eukaryota; kingdom Metazoa; phylum Chordata; class Mammalia; order Chiroptera; family Vespertilionidae; genus Lasiurus; species Lasiurus cinereus. The sequence goes on from JAAGEH010000026.1 coordinate 587,932, forward strand.
TGGAGACTATCCTACTGGCATAACTATTTCTACTCGATAGAAAAGGCTTTTAGTTTCAACACTTACTAAAGGGTTGAAAATTAACTCATCGTCCAATGAAAAATTTTATCCCCAAAGATCAACTTTGGCCAAAACCATTTTGGCTCAGTGGATAGAGTGTTGGCCTGGGGACTGAAAGGTCCCAGGTTCGATTCCGGTCAAGGGCATGTACCTTGGTGGCGGGCACATCCCCAGTGGGTGGCGTGCAGGAGGCGGCTGATGGATGTCTCTCTCTCATCGATGTTTCTGGCTTTCTATCCCTTTCCCTTCCTCTCTGTGAAAAATCAATAAAATAGATTAAAAAAAATAAGATCAACTTTGTATGTATGTGTGGATGCCTATGTGCGCACACATGTGTATGTGTGTGTGCATGCGTGTGCACAGGAGTGTATGTCCGCACACACCCATATGTGTATACTGACTTTCTTCACTTGCTTTTGATCCCACCGTGTGAGCTCATCACACATCACTTACTTCGTGAAATCAGCATCAAAACCATCCAATGGTGAAAGCCTAACGTTATCTCCCCAAGACAAGACAGGCCCCTCTGCATTGCGCTCGGTGGCTTTCTGGGGCGGGGGTGGGGGTGCCCTGGGGGTCAGGGGGGCAGGATGCGGGGCGGGGCCACCTACCGTCTTGCTGAGGAAGCCCGTGCTGGCGTTCATGCACTGAAGCCCCTCGCTGTTGCAGCAGCCCCCACATCTGTAGACGGACACACATGGAGGTTTAAAGAAGGTGTTTGTGGCTGCTCCAAACTCCTTCCCCACATCTACACACACCTCACGTGGCATGCATTGAGTCTTTCTCCACTCATTATCAATACCTGCGAGTCACAGGGAAGGCCAGAGGTTACACAGAGCCAGCGAGCGGCGCCCCAGCAGCTGGAAGCCACTCACATCCACGTCAGACTTTCACGTTTCGGCGATATCGTTACAGAACCCCGGCGCTGCCCTCACCTGCCCCGGGCGCTGGGGTGCGGTATCTAAAAGAACTAATTTCTACAGCAGGTCCAGTGCATGGGCCTCCTGAAAGCCACCCCCACGCTCCCAGCGCGGAGGGCTGCTTTCAGTAAGAAGATGAACACTGGGTACAGACACGGGGTGGCCGGGTTATGATGGCCTCTGAACGCATCATCATTGGGCCTCTCAATGTGTGTGTATGTGTGTGTGTATAGATAGATGGATAGATAGATAGATAGATAGATAGATAGATATAGATATATATTAGTGACCAGGTTATGATGACCTCTGAACTCATAATCACCTGGCCTCTCAGTGTGTGTGTGTGTGTGTGTATAGATAGACAGATAGATAGATATAGATATATATTAGTGACCAGGTTATGATGATCTCTGAATGCATAATCATCGGACCTCTCAGGTGTGTGTGTGCGTGTGTGTATATATAGATAGATAGATATAGATATATATTAGTGACCAGGTTATGATGACCTCTGAATGCATAATCATCTGGCCTCTCAGTGTATGTGTATGCATGTATGTGTGTGTGTGTGTGTGTATGTGTGTATACATATATATATTAGTGGCCAGGTTATGATGATCTCTGAATGCATAATCATCTGGCCTCTCAGTGTGTGTGTATGCATGTATGTGTGTGTGTGTGTGTGTGTGTGTGTGTGTGTATATATATATATATATTAGTGGCCAGGTTATGATGATCTCTGAATGCATAATAATCTGGTGTCTCAGTGTATGTGTGTGTATGAATATGTGTGTGTGTGTGTGTGTGTGTGTATTAATGGCCAGGTTATTATGATCTCTGAACACATAATAATCTGGCCTCTCAATGTATGTATATATGTATGTATATGTATGTGTATATATATTAGAGGCCCAGTGCATGAATTCGTGCATGAGTAGGGTTCAGCCAGCCTGGCCAGGGGGAAGGGACATGAGCAGTTGGCCCGCTTGCCTGCTGGCTGAACTCCTAGTCAAGGGGACGATTTGCATATTAGCCTCTTATCATATAGGATAGACACTGAGTGGCCAGATTATTGTATGTTCAGAGACCATCCTCATCTGGCCACTCCATGCAGATGTTCACACGGGGCACAGAGCAGGCACATGGCTGCCACGTGCACCGCTTTCTGGGCTCCGAGCAGAGAGGAACATGATGGATGCCCCTCTTAGCTGAGCCGGAAATGAGATGTGGCATCGTGGGTGGGTGGGGGGGGGTCCCCTCAGAAGTGACGCTCAGGAAGGCTATTGGCCACGGGGGGCAGCGTCCTGGAGGGAGCTCAGCTACTTGGAACACAAGGCTGTGTGCAACGGGGAACATGGATCCCAATCCGTTTGCTCAGGAAAGCGCTCTCTGTTTTGTTTCTCTGAGCACTGCTGCCTCTTTACGTGCTGCCTCACAGGGAGGTACGTCTCCCGTGTCCTCGCTCATTTCCCCGTGTTCCTCTTAAATATAATATTCTTCAGGGAAAGTACATACACTCCCCATGACTCAACCATGAAGCCATTGTGTGTGGTTGGTTTTGTTCTGAAAATACTTCGCAATCTCAGACCTTTGTGGGAACTAATATCTAGGAACTGAAGGGAATTCCCTGTGAAAAGTAACCCACCCATTTAGACTCTGCCAAGTCCCTCTCTGAAGCCAGTGACCCATGAGGCCACAGGGCACCAAGGGGTGCTTGGAAAGACGAGCTGGAAGGAGTCAGAAACCAAACATTTCCAAATCCAATCCAGAAAGGAAACGTATGTGCCGGCGTGATGAGACCCACAGGCCACGTGAGATCTCCGTATGCAGGAAGGTGTCACTTAACATTTTAAGACTCTAAGTGTGCTGGCAGGCGTGCGTTCTTCTCTCTTTAATTCATGACATCTACCCAAGCGCTCCCAGCGACATCTGAGACACAGCCTGTGTTTTGGGCCCGAACACATCCCGGGGCCGGGCGCTGACATGCCAGGCTCAGACCGGCCACCACCCTCCACGGTGCTGCCCTGCGACCCTCTGCGTCCCTCCCTCCCCACTTACTTTTCAGGATCTCGGCGTTGTAATGCGCGGCGGCAAATTTGACAGTGTCTTCTGTCCCGGCGCCGGGCGGGTCCGCGCCGTGCTGCCAGCCCCCCAGCCGCAGCTGGCACTTGTACATGCTCCAGTACTCGGGGTACAGCACGCTCATGAGCTCGTCCACGCTGGACACCGCCCGCAGCTGCTCCTCCAGGTCCTGGCCCGCGTCTGCCTGCGGAGAGAAGCACCCACAGATCAAGAACCCACAGATCAAGCACCCACAGATCAAGCACCCACAGATCAAGCACCCACAGATCAAACGCGCTGCAAAACCTGGAGGTTTACTAGCGTACAAGCTGAGGCCAAAACCGGCGTGGCTCAGTGGATAAAGCATTGGCCTGCGGACTGAAAGGTCCCAGGTTCAATTCCGGTCGGGGGCATGTACCTTGGTTGCAGGCACATCCCCAGTAAGAGGTGTGCAGGAGGCGGCTGATGGATGTTTCTCTCTCATCGATGTTTCTAACTCTGTATCCTTCTCCCTTCCTCGCTGTAAAAAATCAATAAAATATATTAAAAAAAAAAGAGTGCACAGGCTGATGCTGAAACCGGTGTGGCTCAGTGGATAGAGCCTGTGGACTGACAGGTCCCAGGTTCGATTCTGGTCAAGGGCATGTACCTTGGTTGCAGGCACATCCCCAGTAGGTGGTATAAAGGAGGCGGCTGATCGATGTTTCTCTCTCATCGATGTTTCTAGCTCTCTATCCCTCTCCCTTTCTCTCTGTAAAAAAATCAATAAAATACATTTAAAAAAATATATATATAGTGTACAGGCTGGACCCATACTCTAATAGGATGAATGGGCCCTGGGTTAGCTAACGGTCCAGGGTAAATTAGTCAGACTTTTCATGTGAGTCCACGCCACCACAGAAATGAAATCCTCTCTCCCGGGAAAAATATCAAACATAGATTTGGGTTTTCAGACAAACCCAGGTTGTGTGATTTTTAAACTAATTTTTGGCAGGAGCTTGTTTAATGACAGTTCTTCCACATAAATGGGTAACTCAAAGGTCTGGAAACTCAGTCAAGGTTGTGTTCCCTTCCAACGTAAATAAAATGAGACTGAAATCCACTCTCACACTTTGCTTCGTTTTTAATTATCGGCCCCAATAAAATGTCATTAAGCAGGAGCTTGAAACCGATCTTGCAGAAGCTCTTTGAGCCTCAGTAATCACATGAAGAGGAGGATTTCAACCACAGAAACGTTTACCTATCGGCCGACGCTCCAGTATTTCAAAAAAATGAATCACTGAGATTTAGTCTGGTGTGGAAAAGACATGGAAGGGACCAGAAAGCATCAATTCTGCTTACAGACAGGTGACTGTCTGCATCAGTGCATCCAATTAAGTGAAGCATTCCATAGTACAGCTAAGTAGTTGTACCCATATTTTTCTAAATTATACTTATTTTTCTAAATTATACGTATTTTTCTAAATTATACTTTGAAATTATGGGAAATGGTACATTTAACTTTATCTGCAAAGTGAAAGACACCATGAAGTGCTTATTTTATGTTGTCTTGATTATTCTGGTTTTAGTGTCTAGGTGTGGAATACTTCGGACATCTGTTAACAATGCAGGTAACCGCCTCCCACCTCCCCCCGTCACACATCTTGGGTGAAGAAACTACATTCAAACTAGGAATGGTTTTGTCTTTCTAGTTTTTGAAGAAGAAAATTAAGAAATTTGCTTTAAACTACCAACATACTATCTAATTGAAAGACTTTTCACCAGTTTTTAATTATCCAAGATATTCTGATCTCGGTGATCTTTAGACAACATTTTGAGAAACACAATCTCATGCAGGTTCCCTGTTCAGGACAGAGCCTCCTAAGCAGTGGAGTATGAAATGTGTCTCCTCCTACGACATAATAAAATTGACTATGGATTTTGGGGTTCTCCTTTCTCCCTTTATTGTGTGAATTGAGCATCATAAAATATGATGTTTTGAAAACATGGATATTTCTCCATTACCTTCTGGAATATATGGGATGGTTCTTTTTTTAAAATATATTTTATTGATTTTTTACAGAGAGGAAGGGAGAGGGATAGAGAGTTAGAAACATAGATGAGAGACATCAATCAGCTGCCTCCTGCACACCTCCTACTGGGGATGTGCCCACCACCAAGATACATGCCCTTGACTGGAATCGAACCTGGGACCTTTCAGTCCACAGGCCAATGCTCTATCCACTGATCCCATCCAGTTTCAGCTGGGATGATTCTTGACATGCCATATAGCTGTACTACCTTTCATTCTACTGAACACATGGAGGGTGGGGATAGAGAAAAGACCTTAGCTTCAAGGAAAGGGACACCATATCCTCACATAGTTTCCGAGTTTAATGTTTATGAAACGTGTGTCTTGGGAAATCTCAAATATGACACAAAATGCAAGAATCAAAAATGCTTCAGAATCGAGAAGGATTGCAGCTGAAGGAAACCCTTACGAAGGGCACGGGTACTGTGGTCACTGCTCCCTGAAGGCCAGGTCGCAGAGCTGCCTGCTGGCCTCGCCCTCGCACACACGGCCCTGTGTGCTTGCTGGGTCCCCAGTTCTCCTCCCCAAAACTCAGTCGGATTAAAGTCAGGTTGTGGCCCAAGCTGACCATGAAACAGGCTTGAGTGTCCACTCTACAAGATCAGGCGCACTGTAACCACCCATGGTCTACAGCAGAGGAAAGACGCGTACTGGATACTAGGAAAGGGCGGTGGGGAAGAGGGGCTTCCAGTCAAGTGTCACGTGAAGTTTTAAGGCGAATAAGGTTTGTTTAAAATGTAATTTTATTACATTTATTGGAAAATCACACACACACACACACACACACACACACACACACACACATTAAGATATCCAATAGATCAACAAGAGAAAAAATAAGCATATAAGCATACAATTCCCAATAAAACACAATATTAAAAAACAGGAAAAATACTAGTAGAAAATAAAGGTTATGGTACATATTTATATTCTTAGGCAGAAAAAAGGCCTAAGGGTGAATATAATAATAAAATGTGAACTATCTGTATGGTAGAAAACACTGTAAACAAAATAAGAGACAAACAGTAAAGTTGGAAAACTATTGGCTATACACATGAAAGATGGGAAAGGACTAATGATCTAAAAATACTGCAAGGACATGTTAATGAGAAAAAATAAACAGGCACTTCAGTATAAAGTGGGAAGAGAACTTGAACTGAATATTCACAATATATTCAGTGATGGCAAAAATGAAGAAAAGTGTAATTCCTTCCAATCATGGTGAGTATATAAATTTGTTCAGCTGTTCAAGAAAAATGTGCTATGTCAAGTCAAAGGGCCTTAAAAGAAGCTCCATTTTAGACAGCAAGTTCACTTTAAAATTAAAAAAAAAAATCCACGTGTAACTTCTGCCCCCCTAAAAGTTCGTTTTCCCCCCGTGTCCACAGGGAATTGGTCCAGGCCCCTCCCGCAGACAAACAAACTCAGTGGGTGCTCCAGTTGCCTATGAAAGGGAACAAAGCAATGCACCCCACAGACTGGTAACAGTACAGGCACTGGTTGGGAAAAATCTGTAAATAAGTGGACCAGCACAGTTCGAATCCACTTTCTTCAGGGTCTACAATCATGACCTTTTCCTCGGAGATTTTGTGATCATTCAGACAGCATTGGCTACGGAAGTGTCTTACACATTTTGTAGTCAGGGTGGGATTAGTCCAACAACAACAGTCCCTTTCAACAACCATCAAGTTCATGGCCATGCTGCACGTAAATGTAACGCTCATTTAATAGTTTCATGATATAGACAATGCACAGGGAAATGCCCAGGGTTGAATTAAGGAGAATTTCCTCTCACTTAAAAGCATATACTCTTACCAAACACTCATAATCAGAACCGAAAGAACAGGCAAGAGTCCACTGAAGGAAAGTTTGGTCACAATACAATCTGGCTAGCTGTCCAATAAATCTATATTTGGGTGAAGAGGAAGGAAATAACTTAATGTTCAAAAAGAAAATAGGTGACATTTATATTTTTCTTAAAAAGCACATAGCATATTTTCCAGCATATAAGACGACCGGGTGTGTAAGATGACCCCCAATTTTCCCAGTTAAAATATAGATTTTGGGATATACTCGCCCTATAAGATGACACCCGGGGTATAAACCGACCCCTGACTTTTGAGAAGATTTTCCTGGGTTAAAAAGTCGTCTTATACGCCAGAAAATAGGGTACATTATCTTTAGAAATCTGGTGTAATATTTTGTAATTGAAAAAAAGGTATATTGTCATGAGTCATTTCATAAAATGAAGGAAAAGGAAGATTCCTTGGTCAAATGATCAGTTTGATAAAGTAGGGAATGTACTAAAAGGTTTTGTGTGTAATTATTTTATTTTTTTTATTACATTTATTGGGGTGGCATTGGCTAATAGGGTCACTTAGGTTTCAACTGTACATTTCTAGGGCACATGAGCTGTATACTGTATTGTCTGCCCACCACTGAAAATCAGATCATCTTCCACCACCCTATATTTGACCCCCTTTAATCTTTCCAACCCCCACCCCCTTTCTTTCTGGTAACCACCATACAGTTAGTTGTCCGTCTCTATGAGTTTCAGCTTTATATCCCACATATGACTGGAATCATATGGTTCTTGTCTTTTCCTGGCTGATTTGTTTCATGTAGCATAATAGTCTCAAGGGTTCTAAAAGGAAATATTTTTCATGTTATTCATCATCTTCGTCATCTCTTTGTCCCAGAAAACCACATTGCCGGTAGGAATCAATGGATCATAAGGCAGGGGTCAAGGCCAATAGCCACACTTCCATTAGTTTTTCTTTCTGCGGAAAGAGGGCCAGAGCCATTATCAGAATCGCGGTGGGTGAGTGGTCCTTCCCCTGAAACGCCAAGGGGCTCGCTGTTCCTCCTTCTTGCTCAACCACGGTGGTTGCATGACAGAGGAGCTGTGGTTCTTCCGGCTCCTTCCGCCGACAGTCCTTGCTGGGCAGATGTGCACAGTTAATAAGTACACCCTCATCACTTAAAAATGCCCTTCTAAAACAGAATGTGGGCTCAGTAGCAGAACGGAGAGGGCTTTGGATTTGAAAATGCATCCAATACACTGTGATAAAGTTACATTTTAAAATGACCCGTTGGTGGAGAATTGTCCATGAACATGGGAAACCCAATGGTATTGATTCTTCTGAGGAACGGAAGAGAGTGAATGTTGGCAGACCCTCAGCACACCATTTTACCTAATATTTCAGCGACCGACCCTTTCACTCGCAGGGCACCCATCTTCCAGGTCTACCCCCACCTGATGTGCCTCAGACAGAGAATCCTGGAGGCAGAGATTTAAATTCCAGTTTAATGTTGGATCTGTTTGATGGGAACATCTAAGTTTTAAATTTTAACTTCATGTTACCTAATCCTTTCAAATGTTTTATTGTAAATGCTGAAAATAATGCCATATTAAGGAGTGGGTGAAGAGCATGAATTATTTATTATTAAAAATAAAAGTCACTCTTTTAGTTTATCACATCTGAATTAACTAAAAAATATTAAAACAATATTTTATCCACGTCTGAATTAAGTAGACTCTTAGAAAATATTTGAAATATTCTTTTTCAATTACTTTATCGTTTTAGATAAGTTTCTAATTTAATGCCAACGTAGCGAACTGGTCAGATCTGCCCAATCGACGCACTGGACAATGGGATTCTCTGCACCCTGACTTCTCGCCCCGGACGCTGAACGCCGCTCACTGGCCTCTGGTTCGTCTGTGGCATTGACTTCTGTTCCTTGCAGAAGGACAAGATGATCTCAGAAATATTAACTCCCGCTTTTTTCCCCAGAAATGATTGCTCAAACAGCTCCGGGTTAGGGGCAGCCAAGAATAACAAGTACGTTTACTGCCCACGACGGAAATGCCAGGGAACCAAAGGGATTACTCACATATTCCAAGCGCATCTCTCAGAGAGCCGGCTCTCCGGGCATGACTACCCCCACCCCTGCCCTGACCTGCAGCGTCATTGGGCGATGTCTCTTCCAGACTTCGGGCTGAGCCTCCGGGCACCGGTGTGCAGACCAAGGAGGCTGCTGGACATCCATGCACAGGGGTCACCGAGGAAACCAGCGTGACCCAGGCCCCCGGGTCACTAGACCTGCTCCTGGGATCCCTGAAACTGAGTCAGGGCGGGCCCGTCACTCCGTAGCCTCCTAGCACAAGTCACAGGTTCCAGCGGTGCAGGGATTGCACCTTGTAAAACCCCTAGAGACCTCAGGATGAGAGAGCTGAACGCATGGGCGGCAGACACCAGCTGCCAGACTTCCACTCTTAGGGAGACTTATTCTAGGCTAGGGTGACCCAGTGTGTTTCTCAACGGTGTTTCTTCATTTCCCGACAAGAAGGCAATGGAGTTTAGGCCCAGGTTTCCCAGGTGAGCAAATTGGAAATGTTTTGGGACTATTTTCCTCTCATGGCTTGTAATTATTTTGCTATTCAACTAATTTCCAATACAACTTTCACATGTTCTTTTCAAAACTCTTTAATGATTAATCTTGAGATTAAGTACCTTATTTAGTTTATTAAACCTCTGATGCCCCCAATTTTATCACTGATGGACAAAAATTAATTGCAATTTCACTTCCTTCCTCTTCTCAGAGTAATGCCAATAATGGTTTTTGTCAACACATTTGAGCTTCTCAATGACATTGAATAACGTAAGTCTGCATATGTTAGGCACTCAAGGATAGCAGGATAGTGTGGTAATAGCAGTCAACACATGGACAATAACTATGGTAAGGGATGTTCACTAAACTACATAAAAGTTTCAATTTTCACAGCATACTTGAATATTAACTCTTATTACTCCCTTACAACCTCACTTTAGCCTATCTTATGTACATGTTACTTAAAATCACACAGTGAATACACAGAGATATGTTGCTGATAAATGACTAATGGAACCCTGAGTTTTCTAGCGAAGATCATGTTTTGGAGAGTCATATATGTAAGGTACAACACAATGCTAAGAGCACGAGATTGGGTGTTTTAGTCTCAGCTTTTTCACTTGCTATGAGTGTGACTTTAGAGCAGTGGTTCTCAACCTTCCTAAGTCTGCGACCCTTGCATACAGTTCCTCATGGGGTGGTGACCCCCAACCATGAAATTTTTCTACTGTGATGCATCATGATGTAAATATCTGCATTTTCCGATGATCTTAGGCGACCCCTGTGAAAGGGTCGTTCGACTCCCAAAGGGGTCTCGACCCAAAGGTTGAGAATCACTGCTTTAGAGGATCATGTCTCCATATGAAATATGAAGACTGTGCCCTAGCTGGTTTGGCTCAGTGGATAGAGCATCAGCCGGCGGACTGAAGGGTCCTTGATTCAATTCTGTTCAAGGGCACATGCCCAGGTTGTAGGCTCTATCGCCAGTAGGAGGAATACAAAAGGCAGGCGATCAATGATTCTCTCTCATCGCTGGTGTTTGTATCTCTCTCTCCCTCCTCTCCTCTCAGAAGTCAATAAATATATATTTAAAAGAAAGAAAAAAGAAATATGAAGACTGCTGAAACAATTACATGATTACTTTGAAATAAGGTATGTAAGTAGCCCAGAGATTTTTTTTTATGCTAAATTGTTAACAAGTATAGATGATATTAATACAGCCTTAAGCCTATGGTTCCTCATTTATAAAATGTAGATAATAAAATGTATCTTATAAAGCTACCTTGTGTTAATAAGATGTTTGTAAAACATGTAGGAAGAAGGCTGGTACACTAAGAAGTCACCTGTCTGAAAATATAAATAAATAGCAAAGGAGGGACATCTGTCTGACTTTACAACACTTATTGAAGGATTCCTATATGTCAGACTGTCCTAGGCATGCTGGTTGTAAACAAGGTCTCTCCTCTCATTGAGTTTACAGGCTAGAAATTATATAAATTTACTAGAAGCCCGATGCACCAAATTTGTGCAAGAGGCTTGCCCCTCTCTGCCCCAGCTTTGTCCGGAAGGTCGTCCGGAAAGAAGTCCTGAAGGTCGTTCAGCTGTCTGGCCTAATTAGCATATTACCCTTTTATTGTTACAGATTTTTGAGGATGGAGAACATTAATGATAAGATTCTTACAGTTGTTCTTTCCATGGAATGTGTGAGTTTTAAGGCAAACCTGTTTTGTGTATTGCAATTAATTCCAGATGCACCTGTTGCGTATGTGCTTCTGTGTCTAAAAGACTCCAGATTATGTACTGAAGGGGCAAGAAGTGGAATTGGAATTTGTTGCTATGAAACAATGTTGAGCAAAAAGCAAAGTTGAATTATTTAACCAGAAGCACTGTTGTCTGAAACACAAAAATTCCAGTTTGTATTTTTACTAGCTCTAAACTTTCTCTTTATAATTAAAACCTATTGAAGAATTTACTTCAAAGTTAGCAAAAGCATAAGTCCTATATGTGCTTTTATTTTAAATTCATGTACTGATTATATATGATTTTGAAAGAAGTGTGTGTGTGTGTGTGTGTGTGTGTGCGTGTGTTGAATGGTTGGAGTATCCTGAGGATATACACTCAGTAAACAAGTCAACCTGAGAATGATGAAAGGCAATTACCGTATCTAACCCACCACTAAGGAATTGGACAGAGTTTCTTGGGGCAGAATTGCTTATTAGCTTTTCGGAAAGCACAGATGCTCTCTCATCAAACCACTGGCCCTAGACCCCTAACCGTTTACTTTAGGAACAACTCTGCTCAACCAGACAGAAGTCACCTGTCTTTGGCATAGCAACAAATATCAGGATGATTTCCCTTTAATGTTGCTCACTGCCAGTTCATTTACTCTATGCCAGTACAGTCCTTGCTGACTTCGCATCATCTCCATCCTCCCATCCTTCATTTCTGCCTTGGATGGGCAACCCTGACTCATGTGCCATGGAAAAATAGAATATGTTGAAGGGCAACTCACTTATACACACACACACACACGTGCGGACACCCAATCTGTCTTCCCTCAGGGAGAACTAGCAAAAGACTTCCTTTCCTCCTCTCCAAAGCTGCAAACTCCATAGAGGCTGTGTCCTTTCTGCTGTGTATAGAGCAACTCACTAATACTTTACCTTATTCTTTTTTGAAAATATATTTTTATTGATTTCAGAAAGGATGGGAAAGCAAGAGAGAGATAGAGATATCAATGATGAGAGAGTCATTGATCGGCTGCCTCTTACATGCCCCACACTGGGGTTCCAGCCTGCAACCTGGGCATGTGCCTTGACCAGGATTAGAACTGTGACCTCCTGGTTCATGGGTCAATACTCAACCACTGAGCCACCCCAACTGGGTTCTTTTACCTTATTCATTCTCTCTCTCTCCCACCCTAGTTTTAGTCTTCACATTAGCATACAGACCGGCTGTTCTCTCAAACTAAAAAATACAACCATATGAGTCCTCACCCTCCCTAGCTCCACCATCTCTGCCCCTTCACAGCTTCATGGTTCTGGGGCACGCTCTGTGTCTGCCCCGTTCCTCAGTTCCAGGCACTTGTCCGAACCCCAGTTCCTGTGTGCCCACTATTCCAAGAGAACCAGGTCCCGCAGCTCCCCTGGAAGCTGTTCTCTGCCCCTCCGCCTTCCTCCTGTCCTGTGACCACCTTCCTGTCCCTGCACCAAAGCCAGGCGTTCTTTGTCCCCGACACCGCACTCTCTGCCTTTCCTTCTCCGGAGTGGCTGTGTCCTCGTAACCTTTGCTGCCTTCCCTTGTTCAGGATCCTCAGTGTTTGCGTTCTCAGTGCCCAGAAATCATTACCCTGACAGCCTCTGTTTGCCCCTTCTGGGGACCTTCATCCAGTCCATCTCTGCAAGGAGGGCCTGCAGCTGCGGACTCAACACTCCAACTCGAATATCCAGCCACCTCCTCCTCCAAGGAGCTGGCACTAATCTTCAACGTCCCATTGGGAACACATCCCAACTGGGATTCCTCTCCAGACCCATTGCCTCCTCAGCTCTTCCTGCTCCATTGACCAAGGCTCTGGGAATTCCACCTCTCCTCTCCTTTTACCTTGCTTCTAAAGAAAACCCATCAGCACGTGCTAAGAATCTTACCACAAAAGCACACCCATTTTCTCCCGGTCCACGCTAACCTGGTTGAGGCCTTTGCTATCTCCGGCCTGATTCCCTGCATCTCCTTCACACCCTACCTTCTCGGGGACCCTCTGATATCCATAACAAGGCCCTTGAACCCACTCTTTGGGGAAGTGGCAGTTGGCACCATCGTGAGTCAACGGCTCGCCTCCTGTGGGAGAGGCTGTTCTGTGTGGGGACATGGAAACTGTAAACAAGCTCGAGGGCTACCCACAAGAATTTCTCAAACAGACATGATGTTTACATGTGTCCACACCAACATCAGCTACTTTTATGGGTGATCAAAGCCTCATGTGGACGCGGCGTTCGCTGCCTGCTGTGGGAAAACTGCGTGAAAGGAGTTTGTGGGCCACAACAATCTCGTAAAAATTGTGAAAGCCGCTGAGTGGGAGAAACCGAGAAGCAAAAGCATTTGGAAAGAACGCGTTCGGAATGAATATGCGTTGTCCGTATGCACAGAGACCTATTCGTTACCAATGACATCTTCACATGAAAATGCCTCCCGGCTCTGCTTTCCTTCAGATGCTGCCCAGGCTTTCTGTATGCCGCACGTTTGCCCAGAATACATGGTGCAGAATACATACCACCCGGTCCCTCCCTTATACATCACGTGAGATGGCTTTGCAGCCTTGTTATGATACCACTATAAGATCAGTGTTTGCGTATGTTTTTATTTCAACAATTTAAGGTTTGACCATTTAGAACAATTTCTGTCCATTTCCATAGGTAAAAAGATAGTCTTCTAACTCGAGTTGACCCAGTTACAAAACAGGAAAGAAGAGGCAAAGAAACAGAATCCCAGGAGACAGACACCACCGCCTTTTCCTTTTTCAGCACTAGCGGTCCTGGACAGAGGCTCTCAGGACCAACCTTCCCAGAGATGAAATAAATGCTTATCATCTTTGCCTTTATAGTCTCTGCCCGGTTTGGTGAAGAGGAAGAGCTCCATGGAGCCAGGGATGGTGGAACGTCACATTTAAGCACGTTCCGAGGCGTTCTGCTGAACCCCGCCAGGTTTAATCTTAGAGGACCCAGCGCGGACTCGCCCTTGTGAGGGGACACTGGCCACACAGTGTCACACCCGCTGCTGCAGACAGGTGCCTGCCATCGGTCACATGCTCAGCATCGTTACCGGAAAAGACTAGGAAATGGTTTCAACGTGGTACATAGAATTCTTCCTCATAATCTTCTGAAAGCTGTCTTAGGGAAACTGGCTCGTTTAAATAGCCCCCTATCATGTCTGAAATAGCAAGGGCTTTGGGAACTCATTGGCCTCAAATGACACAGATGGACCTGCTCATTCCAATATGGATTCATGTCCATGCTTTCCTTTTTTAAAAAATTAAAAAAATATATATATATTTTATTGATTTTTCACAGAGAGGAAAGGAGAGGGATAGAAAGTCAGAAACATCGATGAGAGAGAGACATCCATCAGCCGCCTCCTGCACACCCCACACTGGAGATGTGCCCGCAAGCAAGGTACATGCCCCCGACTGGAATCGAACCCGGGACCTTTCAGTCTGCAGGCCGACGCTCTATCCACTGAGCCAAACCGGTTTCGGCTAAATGTTTCTTTAAAAAAAAAAATTAAGCATTTCATAATTGCTTCAATGTTTTTCATATTTCTAAATAGGGTACTGTTCACCAAATTAGAAACAATTCTTAGTTAAACACAAGAAGATAGAAACTATAGACTAAATATTTACCAGTGGGCTATGCAGTGAAGCATAACCCATTTGATTTTCGAGGATGCATTTAAAAGTAAGAATCCTTCTAGTTTAACGAGTGATAATTATTTTTTAAACACTATCCTTACACAAAATAGCTGATGTATCAGCGTCTACATTTTAAATGATTATACAAATCATGCACTACTTACAAACATGAGTGGGGAGATTAACAGATCCCCCATTTACTCAGATTATCTAATAAACAACCTAAAATAAAATGTAAAGCAACATTAAAGAAGAAATGTAAACTACCATGAAATTCAGAAATATGTTTTGTTAAAGGAGTGAACTGTTATAAAGATGTTAGTTTGACAATATTCTAAAAATATTATATATTTATTCATTTAAAGTCAGAATGTTAAATGTGAAATGTTTTCGGATAAAACAGATAAATGAACACAGCCTTCATTCAATGTTTCTAAAAATAACTTGTCTTTTAGGGTTCATATAATGTAATGCTCAGAATTAACAATTACCAAAGAAGGAAAATGTACGTTTCTTTACTTGATAAAAAAAAAAAAAGGTGGGGGGCGGGCAGCACAATATAAAAGTGTTCTGAACAGAATCATCATTAAAAAAAAAAAAGTCTAGTCGAAACCGGTTTGGCTCAGTGGATAGAGCGTCAGTCTGTGGACTGGAAAGGTCCCAGGTTCGATTTCGGTCAAGGGAATGTATCTTGGCGGTGGGCACACGCCTAGTAGAGGGCGTGCAGGAGGCAGCTGATAGATGTTTCTCTCTCATCCATGTTTCTAACTCTCTATCCCTCTCCCTTCCTCTCTGTAAAAAATCAATAAAATATATTTTAAAAAATAAAATAAAATAAGTAATTTAAGAAAGACAAAGTAATAGGGTGAACCTTTTGAACCCAGGTGCCAGACTAACCGGCGGTGATGTTTTGTGATTTTTGTCACTCGATGGGCAGGCGACCGGGAGAACTGCAGGAAGTCAGCTCTGGGCCCTCGGGCCTCTGCGTGTAGATGCAGTCACCTTATCAAAACGCATCAGATGCCAAGACCAGTTTGGCGCAGTGGATAGAGTGTCGGCCTGTGGACTGAGGGGATCCGGGTTTGATTCCAGTCAGGGGCATGTACCTTGGTTGCGGACACATCCCCGATGGGGAATGTGCAGGAGGCGGCCGATTGATGTCTCTCTCTCATTGATGCTTCTAACTCTCTATCTCCCTTCCTCTCCGTAAAAAAATCAATAAAATATATTAAAACAACAACAACAACAACAACAACAAAACACATCAGACATGAGAGCTGGGTAAAAGCAGTTAAATGATAGGGTGACTCGGTCGTTTCCACCTGATGTGTGGCCCTCACTGTTGGTTCCTGGCCTGCGGACAGCGAGGCTGGCCCTCAGGGCTGCTCATCTTGTGTGGAAAAACGGCCGTGCGCCCCCAGCCCGCAGCCCTGACTCCCCGAGAAGCTGCTGGGGGTCACTGTCCTCAGGCTGCGAACGGGGCCAGGCCCAGGCCGAAGCCGGCGATCGGACGCTGTTTGCACAAGAGCACACAAACACGAGCATTTCGTGGCGACGTAGACCCTGTAATTAAAAGCAGCCTCCTCTAATAATGGGAGTCCTCAAAATATTTACCAGACTTGGCTCCAACGCACTCTGGCTGTTAAAGTATTTGGCATCTCTTGGAATATGCGGGAGAAGAAACGGCTGCGCAGACCATGGAGACATTTCCAGAAGTAAATATTCCAAAAATGTCTCGAGCCAAAGCAAGAACTTCCCATTTGTCCAAAGTTCAGGTCAATTTTTTTTTTTCATTGTATCTTAAAGTAGGACCTCCATTAACACCGATTGATTTAAATGAAAGCTCAAGGATGAAGGAGTCAATAGCAGACATTCAACAAATGTTTGCAGTGCAAAGTTACTTAACAAGGTCTAAGAGAATTCTCTAACTGTGAGTGATAAATACAAAAAAAAAAAAGAGAGGAAGGAAAAGAGTAGATATTTAGCTTTACATTCTTTTTTAAAAATATATATTTTACTAGAGGCCCGGTGCATGAAATTTGTGCACTCCAGGAACAGGAAGGAGAGCGGGGACAGGAGAAGGGGCCGAGCTCAGCATGGGGGTGAGTCTGTACCCCATGTATGTCCCCCCTGACTTCCCTCTGGCTCTGATCTCCCTCTTCTCCGATCCCGGTGGCCCGTCCTGGTTGAACAAACCCACCTGCAGTGCAGACTCTCTTCCCCTCAGCCCAAACTGCCCTGGCTCCCCCTGCGGTTGGCTGACCTGGTTCCTCTGATAGCAACATCCTTCCCGAGCAAATTAGCACCCATTGTCCACCTGCATGTCCAGCCCTAACCCTGTGCTCGCCACATATTTGTGGAATAAATTTAATTTGGGGCCTCTTTGCATCTTTTAAAAAAAATATATACATATATATATATATTTTATTGATTTTTTACAGAGAGGAAGGGAGAGGGATAGAGAGCCAGAAACATCAATGAGAGAGAGACATCGAACAGCGGCCTCCTGCACACCCCCCACTGGGGAGGCGCCCGCCACCAAGGCACGTGCTCCCGACCGGAATCGAATCTGGGACCCGCCCCCAGCCTGCAGGCCAACGCTCCATCCACTGAGCCAACCTGGTCTCGGCCCTCTTCGCATCTTAATAGACAAGATGTATACGACCAGTCAAAGAAAGACTTGAATAGACTGAAGATTGGTGTTAGAGTTTGACAATGTAAGAACCAGGGCCAACGAAATGCATGGTTGTGGGTCTGGGCCACCTGGAGCATTTTCATCCTCAGAACAACCCCGAGCAGTTATTGTGAAGCACATTTAAGAATAACAACACTGATACGCAGAAGGATTCTTCGGAATTATTTGGAGATAAATCGAAAAGCAAGTGGAGCCCTAGCCGGTGTATCATGAACAACTTGGGAGTTATTACAAATTTTATGTACTATATTATTTATATTATTTATCTACTATATAGAATTTGTAAGGAATGATCATGAAGAATCATTCTGAGTCTCCGTTTTAGTATGGTTAAATGTGCTTCATAATAACTATTCTTTGTAATTATGTATTATAAAATAATATACAAAACAATATACATGAAATGATATATGTAAATCATGCATACGTTATATAAATCATATATAGTTGGAAATCTCCCAGCAGCGTGGAATGTTACCTTACACTTATCTTTCTACTGTTTTATTCATACAAATGGCAAATGTGTGTAGATAGGCATTTAACAGTGTGTGCTATTCAGTGATTTTCAAACATTTACTCCACAAGCTAAGTAACTGTCACCTTTCTGAACCCTGGCCCTC
The DNA here is from genome assembly GCA_011751065.1 of Lasiurus cinereus. Taxonomy (NCBI): domain Eukaryota; kingdom Metazoa; phylum Chordata; class Mammalia; order Chiroptera; family Vespertilionidae; genus Lasiurus; species Lasiurus cinereus. The sequence goes on from JAAGEH010000026.1 coordinate 606,152, forward strand.
AGCAGGGTAAATGTGGAGCAAACGCTACCTCTGACCTGTGGCCCCAAATCTCTACACTGCACTTGCTAGTAAATCCACAAAGACTTCCAAAACTGCTGGTCACCTCCAGAAAGGAAAAGATAGCCACCGTTTCAAGAAACCTCTGTTACTGTTAAAAAATATCTGTCACCGTGACAATACTTTGCATGCATAACCCATTAATAAAATATACATGTAATAAAAATCCACTCTATGTTAAATATGTCTGGCAGTGAATTGCTCTTGAAAACACATTGCTGCGAATTCATTGGCTCTGCCTGGCCATAGAGTCACTGGTTATGTGACTTTTTAAAAAATACACATATTTTATTGATTTGTTATAGAGAGGAAGGGAGAGGGATAGAGAAACATCGAACAGAGAGAGAGACATCGATCAGCCGCCTCCTGCACATCCCCCACTGGGGATGTGCTCACAACCAAGATACATGCCCTTGACCGGAATCGAACCAGGGACCTTTCAGTCCGAAGGCCAACACTCTATCCACTGAGCCAAACCAGTTTTGGCTTATGTGACTATTTTAATGAGTTAAATTGTCCAATCCCAGACTCTACTTTACACACATGCTTTCCTGTGAATGGCTGAACCCGGGATGAATGAGGCTTTGAGCTAGAACACAGAGAACGATCACACATTGAGAATCAGGGCAGCGTATACATAACTTAAGAAATACTGCATTTTCTCAACGAAAAAGGAGCTCTTCATTCTCCTTACAACTTAGGGTCCCCACGCGAGGCAGAGCAAAGGGCCTGTGGGGGACAAAGAGCAGTAGGACAATATGACCTTTAGGGTCAAAGGTGATGCCCGCAGGAGCAACCTCAGTGTCAATGCCCCAATCGTTTGGAGACACACCAGAAGGACAACGTTGCTGATGAGCAAGAGGAAAGCAGCCTCTGAGCTGGCCGGGGCACTGCGGGCTGTACTGAGTCTGCCCAGACCGGATCTGAAGGTGGGTCACCTTCTAGGGTCCCGTGTGTAAGAGCAGTTTTACAGGAAGAGGAGACGACCTGTCTTTCAAAGCAGCTCTTAGGCAGCTGTGAGGTGGTGGACGATTCCTTTACTGCAGTGGTTCTCAACCTGTGGGTCGCGACCCCTTTGGGGGGTCGAACGACCCTTTCGGGGGGTCGAACGACTCTTTCACAGGGGTCGCCTAAGACCATCGGAAAATGCAGATATTGACATCATGATGCATCACAGTAGCAACATGTCATGGTTAGGGGTCACCACCCCATGAGGAGCTGTGTGCAAGGGTCTCGGCCTTAGGAAGGTGGAGAACCACTGCTTTACTGTAACACGTTACTACACAAATGGAGCTGGCAGGGCGAGCCGGTTCCAGAACGCACTGGCCTCACTCCCCAGGGGAGCTCCTCAGCCTGGAGCAGCCCGCTCTTCCCGGCTCTTACCCCACTTCCCGATGCCTCAGGGGCGTTAAGCATAAAACGGGACAATACCCATAGGCAGGAGACACTCAGCTGTCCCGGCCTCCCCCTGCCTCCCGCCGGCACCACAGCCAGGGAGCGAGGTGACAGCTTGCAGCTGAGGTGTCGCGATGGACGGTGTGAGGGGGAGCCGTCTGGAAACCCAGCAGCCCATTGCTTACTAAGCTGTGTTTGTGGGTGTTTGTGGGGGGGGCAGGTAATAGCAGGCGGTGTCACAGAGGATGCACAGCCACAGCCGAGATCCTGAGCACCCAGGCGGGACCTGCAGGATCCAGAAGACGAGGAGCGGCAACCACACCTTCTGGGCCCGATTAGCGGGGATCCCTCCCCGGCGACTCCAGGGCCCGCCCAGGGCTGCACGGCTGGCCCACAGGCAGCTCGCCCCGATCAACAGAGCCGGGACCCTACGGTGGGAGGCGGCCTGTTTGCTCTGGACCCCAAGACCCTCTGCCGAGACAGGTGCGCAGGGAGACGCTGCCCTGCCGGCGTTTGGAAAGAGCCAGAATCAGAACCTCGTTCCTGGCCTTCTAGACGCAGAGGGTGCAGAGCGGAGGCCCTCCCGGTCATTGGGGTGCTGTACTCCCGCCTCAGGGAGCGACCTAGAGCATCGCGAAGTGAGGGATGGAGAAGGGCAATGTCAAGGGCACGACAGACAGAGAGAGAACAGCGACGTGGCAGCCTTTCTACGGATGCTGGCTTCGGCGATGTAAACACAGACGTGCCCGTTTGACCCACAAACGCTGAGACATCGATCGACTGGCTGGAATGAGGGGGCCCGGACCTCTACCTTCTGAGTTTGGGGTCTCTGGGATGAAGAACTCGTGGGCAAGGCCCTCTGCTAACCCAGCCGATGAAGGCCGATGCTCTGTGTCACGGCCCGGATTATGGCAGCTCACTTCTAGCCAACTCCCGAGAGACGCCAGACAGCCCTGTGGCCGCCACGGGGCAGAGGATGAGCTGAACCAGAGAGATTCCTCAGCAGCTGAGGCCGAACAGAGTCATCGGGCAGAAGGCAGACCCGGTCCACTCCCCCCAATCCCAAGTCCCCCGTTCCTTCCCCAGGCCATCGCCCGGTGCACAGCCTGGGGAACTGCTAGGATTTTCTGTTTCGCTCTTTTTTGTTTTTTAATTTTTTTTTATTGTGTTACATGTATACATATCTCCCCATTGCACCCCACCTCTCCCAGGCATACCCCAACTCCCCAGTATCTGTGTTCACTGGTGATGCTGATACGCATGCACACAAGTCCTTTGGTTGATCTCTTATCTCCCCCACCTCTCCTAACCTTCCTGCTGTAATATCACAGTCTGTGTGATGCTTTACTGCCTCTGTGTCTATCCTTTTGTTCATCAGTTCATAACGTTCTTTATTTTCCACAAATGAGGGAGAGCATGTGGTGTTTCTCCCTCATTGACTGGCTTATTTCACTGAGCATAAGGCTCTCCAGTTCCATCCAGGCTGCTGCCCATGGTAAGCATTGTTCCGCTCTTTTTAAAAAAGTAGCGCGGACACTCAATATTGCATGTGCTTCCGGTGCCCAGATAATGATCCGAGTCACGTGTGCTAACATAACATGCTGGGCCTTGCGGGCAGGGAGGTACGTGGAGTCAGTCACACACAGAAAAGCAGATACCGTGTGCCCTGGCTTCTAGGTGGAATGTGGAAACAAGCCACACAGTGAATGCACAAGCACAACAAGACAGGCACAGGCTCACGGACCACAGACCCCTGTGGTGGCCAGAGGGCAGGGTCAGGGGCTGGTGGGAAGTGAACCGGAACCAGGGTGCCAACTTCCGGTTTCAAAGTAAAAGAAGTCAGTCGGGGTGGAATGCCTTCTGCAGGGAGCACAGGCAGCAGAATCACAGTGACTTCGTACCGTGACAGCTGCGAGGGCCTTTTTTAAAATCTATGTTATTGATTTTTACAGAGAGGAAGGGAGAGGGATAGAGAGTTAGAAACACCGATGAGAGAGAGACATCGATCAGCTGCCTCCTGCACGCCCCCCACTGGGGATGTGCCTGCCACCAAGGTACATGCCCTTGACCGGAATCGAACCTGGGACCTTTCAGTCCGCAGGCCGATGCTCTATCCACTGAGCCAAACCGGTTTCGGCAAGGACTAGGAGACTTTCTAAAAACACTAAGATGCTCCCTCCAGAAGGACAGTTTTCATCGTTACGAAAATTGTCTTACTTCCCTCAATAAATCACACAGTAAAACATGGCAACTGAGTTGTAAAAAAAAAAAAATTCCCAAGTCAAAAGCTAAAATAACATCTTCCAGAGGTAAAAACGCCATAACTATACTACACTTCTGGTTGAAACTTAAAATGATGGAGATTCATTTTCCGTTTGTATTTAGAAATGAACTCGAATAGGTTTGTTTTTGGAAAGACTTCTTAGACTTGGCATTTTTAGGGGTCCAGCCATTTCATCCAGGGCAGTGGAAAGAGGTACTTGTGGGGAAAAATCTAACCATGAGGATATTTCCAACATTATTTTTAAAGGAGGGGCATAGGGAAACAGTCCATCATATCGATGTCTAGTTTTTTGCTTGGTTTTACTTTTGCTTTACAATCCTATACATAACATATATATAAATGGAGACTTAGGTGCATATTTCTAAGTCCATTTCTTCAAGATTCTCTTTGATGTAGGTGTGTATGTGTATAGTTTTTAGTTGCAAAAATATTGGACATAAAGCTGAAAGAATTCAAACTCTTTTAGCTGCTGTTTTGGACGTAAAATGTTCTATCGGACAGACACTCACATATCTTCTAACAAAAGCCCACCTCAACCTGCACTGTTGACAATTTCCATTCACCGATAAGGATGGGAATCATGGAAAAATGACCAGCTGTGAAAAACACAACAGTTGCAAAAATTCACTTTGAAAGCTAAAATGAATTACTTATTTTTATCAAGTATACTGCCCAAGACATTCATTTTAAAAAATCCACAGAAAGGGCCAGAAACCAAAGATAAATGAGAAAAGTTGACATCGAGTTCAGTATCGGACTGCTTCATTGAAAACCGCTAACGCGGTCCCCTGTGCGAAGGAGCAGAGCAGGGAGAGATAAGCCTGGCACATTCTTGCAGAATCCCGCGGTCTTTAAAAGATAAGGCCATACACAGAAGAAAACATGAGAACTATGAGGAATAATTCCAGAAGGTTCACCAGAGGAGAGGAATTCCAGAGGGAAGAGGAGGGGCTAGAGAGCCATGTAAGGCAATGGTTCTCAACCTTTCTAAGGCCGCGACCCTTTAATACAGTTCCTCATGTGGTGGTCACCCCCAACCATACTTCCTAACTGTCATTTTGCTATTGTTATGAATTATAATGTAAATACCTGTGTTTTCCGATGGTCTTAGGCGACCGCTGTAAAAGTGTCGTTCGACCCCCAAAGGAATCGTGACCCACAGGTTGGGAACCACTGATGTAAGCCATCGTGTAAACTCTCCAGTGATTCAATACACGCAAGTATTCTGGGGAGCAAATATATAGTTTTCATAGGTATGCCCTAAAATACTTATGTCACAGTTTATTACGTGTATAGAAATTTGTAATGTTGAGTGTTGCCTCAAGGAGAACAAATTCATATGTGTGCACGTGTGTGTGTGTGTGTGTGTGTGTGTGTGTGTGTGTGTGTAGACAAAGAAGCTTCCCTAGGCACATGATCATGGCCCACGTAACATGTGCCAGCAGAGAAATAACCCCTGTGTGTATGTATGTGTATATCTATCTATGCACGTCTGCTAGTTTTATCTCAGGGGACACAAGGACAATAGAGAGGAAGTATCTGCAGGCTCCACACAGGTACATGGAGGATCATGGGGGCGGGGGCAGGGTAAAGGCACAGGACACACAGTGAGCTGACAGAGAGCGCTAGCCATCACCCCGAGGTGGAGGGGGGCACCAGGCCTGGGAGGAAAGAAGTGGGAGGAGCAGCCCTCGGTTTTATTCAGAATAGATGTATCTGCTAGAACCCCCAAATCAACAGTGTTTTCTCAATCCATGCACAAACTGGGGGGCGGGGGGGAATGTCATGTCCACAGGAAACAGGAAGGGGATTGGACAAGGTCTCAACATCAGTTCTGGTGGCGAGAAGGGGAGAAATCGCCTGCTTGTGACATGTGACACGGAAGCGCTCAACCCGGTCTGTGTTCTGAAATAACCTCCTATGGTTCAAGCAGGACTACGCCAGAGATGCCTTTGGAAATGGTATGTCAGAGCTCACAGGTGTCTAATACAGCGATACACATGATACACATGGGCTCCAGAGAAGTTCACCTTCAACCTACAAACACACAGTTCCAAGAAAAAAATCCCACGGTGAGAGGTTCAGAAAACTTACCCTTTCCATGCACAGGAGAACACACGGACGGGTAATGTATGTGCACAGAAGAATACACAGACAGATAATACATATGTACAGGAGAATGCACGGGTGGGTAACATATATACACAGGAGAATACACGGATGGATAATGTATATGCACAGGAGAATACACAGACGGGTAATATATATACACAGGAGAATACACGGACGGGTAACATATATGCACAGGAGAATACACGGACAGGTAATATATATGCACAGGAGAATACACGGATGGGTAACGTATATACACAAGAGAATACATGGATGGGTAACATATATGCACAGGAGAATACATGGACGGGTAACATATATGCACAGGAGAATACACGGACAGGTAACGTATATGCACAGGAGAATGCACGGTCGGGTAATGTACATGCACAGGAGAATGCATGGATGGGTAATGTATATGCACAGGAGAATGCACGGACGGCTAATGTATATGCACAGGAGAATACACGGACGGCTAATGTACATGCACAGGAGAATGCACGGACGGGTAATGTATATGCAGTGCAGTCTTACTACATTGAAAAGCCAGGGAAACTGAAGGAACTACAGCTCCAAAACATCAACACGGATGAGTCACGTCGGGGGTTGGATGGAAGTGAACAAAGCAAATTGCAGAGGAATGCATAAACATCATTCCTATTCTCCGAAGTTCCGAAGCCAGCGAGACCCAACGCAATACTTATAAGGAGCACACACAGTCAGCGCTTGAAGGAGCGCGCTCTATTTTTAACGCGAGGGGTGGTAGTCTTGTTATGGTTGTAAGATGAAGACACACGTCAGAAAAAGTCTTTAAAATGTAGTCAATATTGAAAAGAAACAACTTCAAATGGGATTGTAAATATTATTCCATTGGGATTAAACTAATGATGTTATTGCTAGCTTCAGAAATGCGTTATTTAGACTTGTAGACTTTGTAAGATTTCACATGTATCACATTTGTGACATTTACTACACGATGCTTGCGGCAGTAAATTACTTATGTATATTTTTTTCCAATTAATCCTCACAGACATCTTCTGAAAAAGGTCTGGTTTTCTGACGACAGATGGTAAAACAGCATAGCCCACGTGCACAATCAAGAATTTGGCGAAGGCCTAGGAGGGGCGGGGTAGGTTGGAGGGAGGCAAAGTGAGGGGGTGGGGTGTATCTGTAATAAAGTCAACAATAAAGAGAGAGAGAGAGAGAGAGAGAGAGAGAGAGAGAGAGAGAGAGAGA
>JAAGEH010000026.1:631970-721857 GCA_011751065.1 Lasiurus cinereus
CTGGCGGGGACCCCCTGCGGGGACCTGGAACCAGAACCAGCAGGAGGTGCCACCCTGTGCCAGGTCACTTGGTGTTTGCTGGTGAGGCCAGAGGTACCCAGTCCACTGCATGCAGGGCGGGTACCCGGGGTGCGCGCAAAGGGGTTCTTGGGGGGATCCCCATGGCTGGCCAGAGGCGTCAGGGACAGGAGACACAGCTGCTTCTGCCAGAAGTTAGGGGAGAGCGAGGAAAGGGCTGATAGAGAGGGACATGTGGCCCGCACATTGTAGGCAGTGACAGCTGCAGGGCAGGGATGGAGTTTGCCCAGAGGCCACCACCCCGGGCTGGGCTGCTGGCCGCCCCAGGTCCCCCTCCAGGGCGCGGGGGACACAGATCCCCGGGGGAGCTGAGGGGTGGACTGCACGTGCACCAGAGGAAGAGGTTCCTGGCTCACTCACCCCCCAGCTCCTTCTAGAAAGGCAGGCTTCCTCCTTCTAAGACAGCGGTTCTCCACCTTCCTCAGGCCGCGGCCCTTTCAGACAGCTCCTCACGGGGTGGTGACCCCCAACCATACAATTATTTTCGTTGCTACTTCATCGCTGTCATCTTGCTACTGTCATGAACTGTCATGTAAATGCCTGATAGGCAGGATGTATTTTCATTGTTACAAATTGAACATCATTAAAGCACAGGGATTCATCACAAAAAAAACAATATGTCATTATATATTGTGAAATATTTATTTCTAATGACACATAAATGAAATGTTGTCTTGAATCGTGGTGTCGCATGGGCAACAGTCTTCCTAGACAAAGGTAAACGACATGGCTACACTTGGCGACACCGAGGAGCGGTGTGTGGGTGCCTAAGACCATGGGAAATAGGTGTTTTCCGCTGGTCTTAGGCGACCCCTGTGAAAGGGTCGTGCGACCCCCAGGTTGAGAACCGCTGGTCTGAGATCTGAGAGGCAGAGGACGCGCTCTGAATGGGACTCAGCTCCCCACCTTCTGGAAGCGCCCGGGGCATCAGTCCTGGGGAGGCTGCAAGGCCGGGGACAGGGCCCTCCACTCTGCAATGCCCATTCCCTGTGTGGCCTTCCCTCTCTGCAGGGCTTCTGATTTCCGGACTTTTCACCATAAATCCACTCTCCCGTCCATATGCGAGGCTTCCAATACTTGGAAAAAAATGCGTGAGGCTCTCCCGGTGCCCGCCTTCCTCCCAGCAAAACCTCTTCTCTTAGGGCAACTCCGGGGTTCCTTCCTGGACCCTGAGCTACCGTTCACTTGTTCTTCATCTGGCAAACGGCTCAGCAAGTTTCCCCAAAAATGGCCACTGCAATTCTAGACCGTTGGCCAATTTTGCCAGCATTTGCATTGGTGCGTAAATGCACCTCGCAGACTGGAATCTGGTTTTAGTTTGAGACCGACCTGTCCTTACAGGGGCTCCGGCCAGCATGGAGAGGGGTCTTCCTTGTCCAGGGTCCATGCATGGCTTGGCCCAGCCTCAGACGCAGTTTGTCTTCACGTCAACTGCGCTTCTCCAGGAGGGTTCCTGGGCACCCCAGTTCGGCCAGGCCTGCTCACTTAGGCCGCTTTCCTGAGGTTGGCGACTGTGCCCCGGGATGTGAGCTTTGACATGTGTGTCTTCATTACCGTATTTTCCGGCGTAGAAGACGACTGGGCATATAGGACGACCCCCAACTTTTCCAGTTAAAATACAGAGTTTGGGATATACCCGCCCTATAAGATGACACAGGAGTATAAGACGACCCCCGACTTTTGAGAAGGTTTTCCTGGGTTAAAAAGTCGTCTTATACGCCGGAAAATACGGTAAACCTGTCCTCCCAGACTCGCTCTGTCATCCCAGCTTGTTGAAATGAGCTGGATGCGGACCTGCCAGTGTGTTGCTATTCCTCTTGCTGTCCCACTGTTAGATGCACATTCCATCCATCTGCAGGGTTTGTCTTCAGGATGACAAAGGGAAAGGCTAAGGACTCGCTGGGGAAGGATTGAAGTAGAAGCTGAACTTTTGAAATACATATTTTATTGATTTCAGAGAGAGAATAAAGGAGAAGAAGAGAGAAACACCCACGATGAGAGAGAATCATTGATCACCTGCCTCCTGCACGCCCCCTAATGGGGATTGAGTTGCAACCTGGACATGGGAAGCAAACCGCCTTCTGTTTGGTAGTTGAACTTCAACCACTGAGCCACACTGGCCAGGCTGGAGCTTCTTTTTTTTACCCATTCCCTGTTCCAGTGTTTCTCCACTGGGACTGCACTGGGAACAACAAAAGGAGATTTCAAGGGATGAAGAAGTACCCGTATTGTCCGGCGTATAAAACAACTGGATGTATAAGAAAACAACCCCCAACTTTTCTAGTTAAAATATAGAGTTTGGGATACACCTGCCCTATAAGATGGTATAATAAGTTGTGATATATTCATACAAGGAACACTACACCAAAAAAACAACAACAAACAAACAAACAAACAAAAAAAAACGGTCCCCCGACTTTTGAGAAGATTTTCCTGGGTTAAAAGGTCATCTTATACGCCAGAAAATACGGTACACAGTGGTACTCAGTCCCCCGCTTGGAAAAACCTGCCTGACCCTATCTGAGCCCAGACCCCAAGTCCCCCCGTTATTATGATTCTGACTTACCACTTCAGAGACACCCGTGAGGCTGTCAAAATCGTGCTCTCCCTTCCTGCAGAGTGTACTTTTGTCCATTAAAAGGTTTCCCGGTGAGACTTTGGGGAGTTCCACCACCTGCCAGTCCCCCCAAGATCCAACTGCTGCCTCCCTTGGTGCTGTAACCACGACCCTCAATTCAGAACCTGGGACCGCTGAGGCCTGCAGGGATGGGGCGAGTCCCGCAGTAGATTCGGTTCCGATTTCTTTTTATCAAGCTGTCAAACGCTAAGTGTATTCCCCCCCGCCCCAAGATTTTGATGATTTGATGGATATGAGAGCACCCATAAGGAGGGAAACTGCCTTATTACCAGCAACATTGCTTCTTGTCCTGACTCCTGGGCACTTTCTGTGGGTCGCTGATAGCAGGAAGTTCACGTCCAACCCTGGTGTTTGCCCAGAACTCCAGACATGCAGGTTTGCCATTGGAGACTGCCCAGCCCTTAGGTTGGGGAGCCCAGGACGCCAGGGGAACCAACCACTGATTTGACCAACCACCCCCACAGACGGTCACGGGTCGGTCTCAAACTAAAGCCCAGTGTGTGTCTCCTGCAGACCAGATTCCGGCCTGTTAGGTGTATTTACACACCAATGCAAATGTTGGCAAAACTGTCCAGCGGTCTAGAATTGCAGTGGCCATCTTGGGAAACTTTTTATAAGAACAAAATTGTCCCTTTGCAGAGTGCCTGAGAGTGAAAGGGAGAACATTGCAGCCATCCAGTGACCTGTGTTTTCTTGATAAGAGAAAGCCTGCGAGGGAAATTCAGATTCCGCAACTGCCTCTCTAAATATCCTGCGGAGGAGACCAGTGGAAAATGTGAACGGCGTTCCCTCTTTGAGATCTGCCCACATCGTCACTAAAAGCTTTTATCTCCTTCCACCCAGTGGCCCTCCAGTGTCAATGCCCCAACACTCATTCGGACTAGCTCCCATTCCTCTGGGCAGCCAGTAGTTCTGAATGTTAACCAGAGACAAGACCCTGAGGGTGGAATGTAAGCCCTCATGGAGATCTGAGCTGAGAGTGAGTTTTGAAGACTTTGCAAAACCTCTGTAGGATGGGTTAGCACTTTGCAGCAGTTGCAGGACCATTTCATCCAGGGCTTCCAGACATACACTAATAAAAGAATAAAATGCAAATTGACCATACCTTCACGATGCCCACCAGCCAATCAGGAGTATGAATGCAAATTAACCCAACAAAGATGGCAGTTTAATTTGCATATGCAGGCACCAAGCGGCTGGGGATGGGACACTTGCATCATTGCCATAGCGACCATGCAGATGTTCCACACCACCCTGGCCGCTCTGGGCCTCTGGGCAGTGTGGAAAGGTGGCTCCGGCTGGAGCAAAGGCGGTGCTGGCAACCAGGGGAAGGAAGGCCCATTCTTGCATGAATCTTCATGCATCCGGCCTCTCGTGAACCAACAAAATGAAATGAAAAAGGCTCTGTGACTATCGGCAGTGTGATTTCAGAGACCCGAAATCTCATAATAAAGCCAAAGGAATCTAGAACAACTATAGATACTAGACAGCATTTTTGGGGACCAGGCACCAAACAAATAGAAAGATGGATACGTGGAGACTGCGGGGATAGGCTCTTTACCACCTTCCGAACGCATATGGGTGCGGAGTGTCCCAGGTGCCTGTCCCACCTGCCCCAGATTCATCCTGGTCCCTGCAGACAGCATGGACAGAACCCAAGTCTCAGCTATCTTTCAGCACTTGCCGATGGGCTCATGCACTGCACGTGGCCATGGCGTTTGACTCTCCCGGTCCATGCGTGCTAGTTTTCGAGGTGGAACCAAACTTCTGTTTGCTGGAAAGGTCTAATCCTGACAGTAGCAAACACTTCCTTGAATTCCAACCTAAAGTACCACTAACACAGGTGTTCCTTGTGCTGGGATAGGTACTAGGAACTTTGCAAAGCTTAGCTGTCTATTCAGAAATGTTATTGTCCCCCACACTCTCAAATCTCATAAAAAGCAGAGAGAGTCAATGGTATTTTTAACTCAAAGGAGCAGTCCTTGACTTTAACCATAGAACATGGCACGTGCCTCCCTTTAAGTTTCCATGTTTCTCCCCTTGTCTGGCACCCCTGTCTGGGCTCCCCTAGTCTGGGACCCTACGTGGCTTTGGCAGGTGTGGCAGGACCCCACAAGGCAGTCATGAAATGCAATCGGTTGTATCACCAACAGACATAAGTTGCATTTCTTCATATCCTCCCAAGCAGCCTCTGCATAACTAACACATAGAGACTTGATCATCGCAAAGACACCATTAAAAAGATGCCTGGGGCCGAAACCGGTGTGCTCAGTGGATAGAGCATCCGTCTGCAGACAGAAAGGTCCCGGGTTCAATTCTGGTCAAGGGCATGTACCTTGGTTGTGGGCACATCCCCAGTAGGGGGCGTGCAGGAGGCAGCCGATCGATGTCTCTCTCTTATCGATGTTTCTGACTCTCTATCCCTCTCCCTTCCTCTCTGTAAAAAAAAAACAATAAAATATATTTAAAAACAAAACAAACCAAAAAAACACACAACAGTATAGGGAAAGGAACTCCAGGGTAATTCTGACACCGGAGTGGCAGTTAAACTGAGGGGCACCTGGGAGAGTAAATATCAAGGTGGAATTACTAATACCCCCTTCAGCACACGGGGTCCATGTGAATACTAAGTTAGCTAATACACATAAAGAACTTACAAGAAGACTTGACATTTAACCACCTCTCAATACATGTTGCAGAGAGCATGACAAATAAGTACAAAGTAATACTGATATCTTTGTTAGCCTTTATCTCTCCCTTACATTTATTGTATTTTTTTCTGTGTTTTTTTTTCCAATATTGTATTTATTGATTTCAGAGCGAAAGGGAGAGGGAGGAAGAATTAGTAAATATCTGCGTTCGTGTGTCCCAGCTCAAAGGACACAGGGTTCCCCTCTGACCGGAGCCTGGACATTCCTCCAGGAGCTGTAAGCTGAGGGACTCTTAGGAACTCTTTAGAAGCGATGGTCTTTGGTGGAGTGTCCATCCCAGGGCTCTGGGTCCAGATGGCCACTGTAGGGCATGGCCAGCTGCACCCCATCTACAGGACTGATTGAGATGACGGGCACACGCTTGAGTCTGCAAGCTTTGATTTGTTTTTTCTCCTTTGCCATCCCCCTCACTCCCCCACCCCCCATAATTTCAGGCTGAAGATTCTGGGTGGCTGACAAACAATTGTTTCTTAACCCCTGAAGAGTCCAGCTCTCCACTTCCAATACCGCACTATCGCCCTGTACTCATTCATTCTTAGCTGAGACTTGAGTCCGGGAGAACTGGGTACAAGATCTGTCCAGCAGAAGCAACACAGCTCCATGTTTTTTGTTTGTTTTGTTTGTTTTTAAATATATTTTATTGATTTTTTACACAGAGGAAGGGAGAGAGATAGAAAGTCAGAAACATCGATGAGAAAGAGACATCGATCAGCTGCCTCCTGCACGCCCCACAGTGGAGATGTGCCCGCAAGCAAGGTACATGCCCCCAACCGGAATCGAACCCGGGACCTTTCAGTCCGCAGGCCGGCGCTCTATCCACTGAGCCACACCGGTCTCAGCAAGCTCCGTGTTTTGCACCCACCCCCCTCTGAGTGCGAACCCGCGAGTGGGATAGTATTTGGTCCCATTCGCAATGGGACTCGGCCAGGAAGGGGTGTTTTGTGTAAAAGGGGACGCAACAGGACAGGTAAGGGCATCAGAGCTCCTCAGAAAGCAAGTTCCCTGCTCCCTCCAAACCACACTGAGCCCCTCCTCAGAGATAAGGTCTGTAAACACAGTCCTGGGAGGGGAGGAGGCGGGCGGGGACCAGGACAGATGGTCTGGATTAAGCCCGGTCACATCCGCAGCCTCCCAGAGGAAGCTTACTGCCGAGGTCACTGCTTGCCGATCAGCTCCTCCCTGGTGACCTTTGGTGACCCCCCTTCACCACATGGGGTTCGTGTGAATCCTAAATTAGCTAATACACAGAGAGAACTTCCAAGAAGGCTTGGCATTTAACCACCTCTCCATACATGTTGCAGAGAGCATGGCAAGTAAATACAAAGTAATACTGATATCTTTGCTAGCCTTTATTTCTCCCTTACATTTATTGTATTTTTTTTCCTTTTTCTTTTCCAATCTTGTATTTATTGATTTCAGAGAGAACAGGAGAGGGAGGAAGAAAAAGAAATATCAAATGATGAGAGAGAATCATTGATCGGCTGCCTCCTTCCTGCACGCCTCACACTGGGGACCAAGCTCACAACCCCCCACGTGTGCCCTGACTGAGAATCGAACTGTGACCTCCTGGTTCATAGGTCAATGCTCAATCACTGAGCCACAATGCTCAGGCTTCCACCTTGTATTTATTAAAGATTTTATATATATATATATATATATATATTTTATTGATTTTTTACAGACAGGAAAGTAGAGAGACAGAGTTAGAAACATTGACGAGAAAGAAACATAGATCAGCTGCCTCCTGCACGCCCCCTACTGGGGATGTGCCCACAACCGAGGTACATGCCTTTGACCGGAATCGAACCCAGGACCCTTCAGTCCACAGGCTGATGCTCTATCCACTGAGCCAAACCGGTTTTGGCCCACCTTGCATTTAAATGGTGATTCAAATGGATATGAAATTCTCACAGCAACTCTCTTTCCTGAAGCACTTGGACAATTTTATTCTGTTGTATTTCTCCACCAGATATTGCTACCAAGAAATCTGAAAACAGAGAGTTTATAGCCGTAGTATACCAGTTATGTGTCTGGCCGTATTTGGATGGGTTTTACGTATTTTAATGACTGAGTACTCTCCACACTCTGAAGACCGAAAGATTCATATGATGTGTGGGATGTAAATGAGGAAGCTGACCAATGGAGAAGCGATGATGTTGTTTCATGTTCAATGTTCCAGAGTTCGAGTTTGGGAGGCCCTGGATTGAGGGCCTTCTGGGTCTAGTGCTCAGTAGGTCACGCGCCCTCTGCTGCTTCTTCCCAAATGTTGGTATGATTTTCCCCTGTGGATCTCCTGCCCTTTCTTGTTGGAGAATTTTAGAATGTTCCCTTGTCTTTGATTTTATTAAATTTTACCACAATATGTCCATACTGATTTATTTGTTATCTCTGGCACGCTTTCGGTGTTTTCGATCTGAGTTCACGTAGTTTATCTGTATGTGCGTAATTTCTGTGAAATTATGGGTCATATGTTCAAAGAATTGGTACAAACTGTCTTTCCTCTTATGTTTTTTTGGAGGGGATTTCCTGTATAAAGATATAGACATTTTTACCTTTATTTTCATTGAACTTTTCTTGTATTTATTCCACATATCCATTTTTCACTAATGAATTCTAGAATTTCCCCCTGATTTTGAACTTATTTTTGTTTATGTCAGTGATTCTTCTCTTTCTCTCTATGCACATATCATATATGCATTTTCCTATGTGATACATTTACATGACTCACCTTTTTGACACTCTTCTGTGATTACTACAAGGATTATGGGAATTCTGTCACTCACCAATGGTAATTACACGTCCACCCTCGACCTCCTGCCTCTTTGAGTCTCTCTCCTCCTCTCCAGACGCACAGGAAGTCCAGGAATATTCCAGATCATTTTTTTAGCCATAGGCATTACTCTATAAACGTCTTCATCCAGAACATTGGTCTTGCAAAACGCCATATCTGCTTATGTTTCTCTCTTGCTTAAATGTTGTCAACAGCTCCTATCACACACGAGATAACATATATGCCTGTTTGCCTGGCTGTTTCCTCCACAGACGCTGTCCACTCTCCCCAGCATGCTCTGTCTCCCAGTGCTATCAAGCCACTTGGAATTCCTTGAATAAGCTTCGCCTTTGTTACCGTCTAGCGCATTCTAATGTCCTCCGAAGAGTTTCTTTAATGACTAAATAGGGCTATAGGTTAGTGTGTCAAAATATAAACAGTGAGATTTCAGCTTCTGCTAATGGCGGGTGGCTTGGTTAGACTAAGCCTGCGGCAGATAACAGCTATAAAATCGGTCCCATTCCCTAACTCCCTCGTAAACCCCAACTATTTGAAGTCACTGAGAGAATTGCCAAAATCAGACGACAAACTGGAGGAATGTCTACCCTTGAACCGCACGCTGAAGCAGACCTACACGACAAGAAATGATAACAGAAGCTTGTCAGACTGAAAGGAAATTACGTCATAGGTAGGAAGGTGGATCTAAAGGGAGGAATAAAGATGACCGGAATTGTAAATATCCAGTCAAATATTTGAGCATACATAAATGCATACACATTATTTACCAATTTATTTAACAATCACAGCAACGATTATGACATATGGAGGGGTTTATAATGTGACCAGTTGTAGCATATATAACAAGAACAGCACCTAGAACTATAGCAAGGTGTCTTTATTTTATGTGAAGTCGTACAATATTAACACTAAGTAGATTGTGTTCACTTAAAGATGCATATTACAGCCTCGATAGCAGCCACTTTAAAAGTAATGCAGCCGAAACCGGTTTAGCTCAGTGGATGGAGCGTTGGCCTACGGACTGAAAGGTCCCGGGTTTGATTCCAGTCAAGGGCATGTACCTTGGTTGCATGCACATCCCCAGTGGGGGGTGTGCAGGAGGCAGCTGATCGATGTTTCTAGATCTCTATCCCTCTCCTTTCCTCTCTGTAAAAAAATCAATAAAATATATATTAAAAAATAATAATAATGCAAAGCCCTAAAATGCTAACTGAGAAGTTGAAATGAAATACTAAAAAGGAATTGGGTTTTCACGATGCCTCCCCCACTATCAGCATCACTCATCAGAATGGCGCATTTTTCAGCGAGGACGGACCTGCATGGACACATCACAACCACTCAGTGTCCATCGTTCAGCCGAGGGCTCCCTCTTGGCGCTGTACGTCCATGCTTTGGACAAATGCACAGTGACACGGACCCACCCAGGACAGCACCGTTCCGATTAGTCTCTGCCCTAAAACCCTCCGTGCTCTTCCTCCTCATCCTCCTCATCCCCCCCTTTACCCCACCCCTGGAAACCAAGCATATTTTTCTGTTTCCATAGTTTTGCTTGATTTCCCCTTCAGAATGGCCATCTGGTAGACTCACACAGTGTGTGGCCTTTTCCGATCGGCTTTGCTCACTCACTGATCTGCATACGTCCCCTCGGTGTCTCCGGGCTTTGAGAGTGTTACTTGTTAGTGCTGAATCCTAGCTCGTTATCTGGGCAGCCTACAGCTTACTTATCCACACCCTATTTCCCCGAAAGTCAGACATCCTCCAAAATAAGACCTACTTCCAGTTTAGCCTCTCGCTGTCATATAAGGCATCACCCCGAAAATAAGACCTCCCTGATCATCAGACCTCCCCCAAACTTAAGGCCTCCCCGGAATAGAAGGCCCCCGAAGCTACCATCAGGCGTCTGACTCCTGATATAAAGAGACCTCGCCCGGCCTGACCAGCTCCGGCTGCGCTGCGGCCCATCAGGGAGCTGGTTGGTGATGACAGCGACTACCGCACCGTAGACAGGTCATACATTTCCTTTTTTTTGTTCAACAATAAATGTGTACCGTCTTCTTCTTCATCTTCTTATTTTAAGACATCCCCTAAAAATAAGACCTAGCACATCTTTGGGAGCAAAAATTAATATAAGACGCTGTCTTATTTTCGGGGAAACAGGGTAGTTATCCCCAAATGTTAGCCATTATGGATAAAACAGCATAAACATGTGTGTGCTGGGTTCAAGCATTGTGCAATCCCTTCGGGTAAATGCTGAGGGGCGGTGTTTCTGGGTCCCTGGGTAAAGGTGTGCTTCAGTGCATTCTTCCCCAGGTACCATTTCCCAGAGGTGCCTCAGAGCTTGGCTCTCCAAAGGGTATCCTCCAACCAACAGCCTGATCATCATGTAGGAGCTAGCTGGAGCCCGTGGTCGGCAAAACACGGCTCGCGAGCCACCTGAGGCTCTTGGGCCCCTTGAGGGTGGCTCTTCCACAAAACACCACGGCCTGGGCGAGTCTGTTCTGAAGAAGTGGCGTCAGAAGAAGTTTAAGTTTAAAAAATGTGGCTCTCCAGAGACATGTCCATCGTTGGACTGTGGATACTTGGCTCTGTGGACTGATGAGTTTGCCGACCGCTGGGCTAGCGATCTGGGCTCCTGGGCCTGACCAGACCCAGTCAGTCTGACTGCCCCTAACCGGGCTCCGAGGTGTTTCTCACCGAGCTGTTTCCTAACCACGGCCCGTGCAGCATCCCCGTGTCCTTCAACTTGACTTCCCGGCTCTGTGACCCTGTGGCATCCAGCTCCCCACCCCAGGAGTCCTCATACATTGACGTCCCATTTCTGGGACACCTTCTGCGACATGAGGTTAGCAGAGCCTCTCGTCAGAGGCAGAGGGGCACCCCTCGAGCTGGGGAGCCCCGAGGGGTAAGTCTTCATGCTCCCCCTGCTGCTGTAGGAGTCTGTCATCCCTTTTGCATAAGGGGGTGGTGTTGAACCTGCGCTCTACAAATGCCCGGGTGTTGCTGAGGGTCCTCGCGGCTGGCGGGGAAGGTCAGAGGCCGAGCGAAGGCTGGCCGGACGGCAGACCCGCACCCCTGAACTTGGGCAGCGCCTTCTGTGCCGATGAGGCATCGGGGGCCCCCTTCCACGGCCTTTGCCAAACAGAGGAAAACAGTTTGTGCTCCAAAAAAAAGCAAAAGTTCACCATCTCTAGCTTGCCAGACAGCCAGAAGCCGGGAAGCGAACCCAGTCCTGAGGGAAGGTCACTCATTAAGCCATTGTCACTCACTGCTTCCGGGAGATGGTGAGTTTATCTGATTAGTTTCTTGGGGAGACGGGGGTGCTGGAAAGTCAGTCGAGAGTTAATGTTTAATGGGGGAAGCCTGATAAGACGGAGGCCTCTTTAACTTGGCTCAGGGAGATGGGAACAATGGGAGGATTATTTGTGTAAGGGTGACAAAGAGAGTGATTGACGGGACTGTGTGCACGTGTGTGTGTGTGTGTGTGCGTGTGCACAGAGATGATCTACAGTGGTACCTCGAGATACGAGTTTAATTCGTTCCGTCACCTTGAGGCGTGGGAAACTATGAGACGCTCGAGTCGCGGTAAACCGGTGTGTAGTGTGCAGCTCTCACACTCTCTCTTCCTCTCTGAAACCAATACAAATACATTAAAAAAAAAAAAAAAGACTGGTTTGTATTGGAGGTTGCAGCTTAAAAGTCTTCTGACACCCCAAACCAGACACTTGAATTCTATTACATCATATGAACTGGAACTGTATACGTAGTGATATATATCATTTACAACTTTAGCTTTTTTTAGTTGAGAATCTCCTATTAATATCTAAAATTATTGGTCACGTGATGTGTGACCCAGCTTGACATGCCCCTCCCAGGCGTGGAAGAATCCAGGCAGGAGCCTGTTTGAGGACGAGGAAGCAGGAGAGGGGTGAGTGGTGTACATCTGAGCTTCCCGGTAACCCTGATCCAGCCTTTGGGAAGGAGGGGGCTGCGGCTTGCTCCCAATCTCTGGTCCTCGCCAGCACCCCTCTGCTTTCAGTAACGCCCCGTTTTCTTCCTGCATCACAGGGCTCCCGACCAAACCTCTGAGCGGAACTCGGTCTGGCTTTTAGCATCAGCACCCGGAGGAAGAAGGATGGGCTGATTCTCTGACAGCCTGCGAGTTTCTAGCCTCGCTCTGACCCTGGAAATAGAATGTGTGCCACACGTGTGAGTCACAGAGAAGTTCCAGGTTTTCTTGTAACCATCTTCCAAAGAGGCAAAGGAAGCAGGTGAAGTTCATTTTAATCATATATTTTCCCCCATCTGCCCAACATATCTTCATTTCAACAGGAAATCAATATAAAGTCACTCACTGGATGCTTATTCCTCAGCCTTTTCATTGTACAGAGTCTGCAGCACCTGCCGGGTCATCGATATTGACACAGTCTCAGCGCGCCTTCCTCGGAACTCCACGTGGAGCTGATGGTCTCAACACAGTTCTAGAGCATCGTTCCACTGCCCCGTGGCCAATCCCCCAGCACCCAGCTGTTTTTCTCTTTCTCGCCACCAAGCACCATTTCTTAGAAAGCTCCCCAATGCTGAAGGACCTCAAACACCCACAATCACAGAGGCCTCTTCCATCCTAACTCTGCACTGGATACATGTGGACGAGCAACTCCAATGCGCATATTCAGTCCCTTGGTCTCTGCAAACCAAACTCATGTCACCTGCCTTCCGTGTCTCTCCTTCTCTCTGGGGACCACACCTTGGACTTGGCATTCAGATGGAACTTTTATGCCCTTGAAGTCTTCCACTTCCCATGTGCTTCTCTCAGACGATGCCCTCCCCTCTTTCCCACTTGGCCAGCCCCTTGTTTTTGCTCCTTGGCCACCCTGGGGGGCACAGCCCCTCAAGTCCTGCACTTTGCTGCCCAGTCCCACTGGTTTACTGACTAATTGGCACCAGCAAGTAGAGCCAGGGCTGAGGATGGTTTAAGGAACACGTCCTACAGAACTAAAAGTTGCCTCCAGGGATGTGAGGTTCCCTCAGAATGGGTATTTAGTCTATGTTTTTGTTTCCTCATTATTCATAGACCCCAAGGAGACCTGCCCCCCAATATTGACGTCACAGATGCTCAGACACATGGACATGCTGGGAAGAGCTCACTCTCATTTCCAGCTGCCTCGGGCCTCCATTCACGCTGGTTGGTGGCTCCTTCAGCTCCGTGGTTTGGTTAGCACCTCCAGTCCCGCCTCAGCTCACATAGTTCTTCTTTTGCTTGAATTCTCCAGATGTTGTTGCCTCTGTTCTGTGGGCATTTGTTTCCCTCTTGCTAATGTCTTCACTACCAAGGAATTCACCTTCAGAGCTCTCACCCTTCACCCGTGACCTTGTGCTTGGTTGCTGATTTCAGCTCCCTCTTGATGGGGATGGGGTCTCCCTTGGGATGTCTTGCCTGCTGATCTCTGGTGGGATTTCCTCCGAAGGCACAGGAAATGGGAGCAGGATCTGCTCCACGCTCCTTTCAGACTCTGGGAAGGAGGGGGCTGCAACTTGTTCCCAATATATGGTCCTCGCCAGCACCCCTCAGAATTTCCTTGCGCCCTCACGGTAAATCTTGAGGTGTTCTGTATGCGAGGAGCAGGGCGGTCGGCAACCTTTGTCAACGCCTAAGACTTGTTCCTTGGGGCTGACAGTGGTCTCTACCATTGTTCTTTTACATGTAATTGATGAATAATTTTACACTCTGTGCTTGGATACTATACACAATGGGATGTACTATACAGTCTGTAAGTGGACATGACTCTTGTTTCCAAAACAGATTGAGTATTAAGTTGGACATTTGATTTTTGTTATTGACTTAAAATAAATATTCTAAAATAAGATAAAAGCTGAAACCGATTTGGCTCAGTGGATAGAGCGTCGGCCTGTGGACTGAAGGGTTCCAGGTTCGATTCCGGTCAAGGGCATGTACCCTGGTGGCGGGCACATCCCAGTAGGGGGTGTGCAGGAGGCAGCTGATCGATGTTTCTCTCTCATCGATGTTTCTAATTCTCTATCCTTCCTCTCTGTAAAAAATCAATAAAATCTATTTTAAAAAATTAAAATAAGACATGAAGTCTTGTCACAAAGAAAATAAATTTAAACAAAAGCAAGGGCTACACCTTGCCTCTGAAAGCAACTGCTGGCCAGCTAAAAGCAGAGCTAGTCAGACCATTGGCCCCTAAATGTTCCTGCAACCAGAAACAGTGTACCTGTCATCAGTACCCCGGTTTTGTGACGATTTAAGTGGCAAGATATGAGAATGTGATGTGCCTGCTTCGCAATGCTCATTATATTTTACTCTTCACGTGTATGTACATGGAGGAAATGGAGGTACTGTCACCTGCAGATAACCACAAGGATGCATTTTAAGGAACTTAGGGCACGTGTCCTGGTCCTGATCAGGTTATGTTCATGGTGCTGGACCCACCAGCGACATTCACGTTAGGTCCCTTCCCATACATGTAGTTAGACAAGGACAAGAAAAGAGCAGAAATCCTTGTAGTATTTCCTCCTACAGTTTTAAAGGCAAAGAAAGAGTGGAATTCTCTACAACTGTCACCGAGGAAACATCTGAGCTTAATTCTTGTTAGTGAAGGTCAAGTGAGAAAGACTAATCTTGTTGCCTAGACACTCAACTGCCTTTTTCCTAGGCATCTTTATTTCCCATTTTTGCCCGAGAGTCTCTTAAAGGGAAAATCATAGTTCAAATGACTGTTTAGTGACACAGGCACAATAGTCTCAAATACATCAGTGTCACAGTAATTGTGTTCAGAAGTGGAGATAAGCTGACCGCCACAAAGCATGCTCTGGATTCCTTCCCATGAGTGGCGTTAATACTGAACTGTGTCTTAGCGACACGGTCACTGGTGTTCATCTACAGGAACTATTGTAAGGCAGCCCTGTTGAATGGGAATATAAAAACATGCATCAAGAATAAAAATAGGAAACATAGTACAGTTGTACCTCGAGATATGAGTGCCCTAACATACGAGATTTTTGAGATACGAGCTATTTTTGCTTTGAAATATGAGCAACATTTGAGATAGGATCAGCCGGCTGCACACGACCCACCAGTTTACCGTGACTCGAGCATCTCATAGTTTCCCACACCTCAAGGTTACGGAACGAATTAAACTTGTATCTCGAGGTACCACTGTATTTTCTTAAACATGTATGGGCATGAGCAATGATCCGTGAAAATGCAAACTGTCCACGTGCACACTCAGTGTGGGCTATGGGGACAGAGATCATTCCTTACTGATGACACTGATGTGATTTTTCCATTCTGCTGTCTTCACTGGCTTTTTTTTTTTAACTCTCCCAGGATTTTCCCAATAAATGGTTTAATTATTTGCAGAGGAACTTCAAAGGAAACCAATCTAAGATTCTTTGAATCCCTCTCCTCAAAACCTGAGTCCTAACGGTCTCTAGCAATCCTGGACTATGGTATGTTCATATATACCCAACCCTAATCAAAAGTTTGAAAGTTCTGGTTCTAGAATGAACTCTAGACCAAGTCATATCTAGCCATGAGTACAAGATACAGTTAATTTAATTTAAGACTGTCTCTTTCCCAGCTCCACCCCTATCCACCTCACCCCTCCTCAAAAAGGAAAATTCTTACTAGGAAGTGCAAACACTTGCCTTCATAAGTATATAAGAGATCATTATTTTTGGATTAATAGACATGTCTACACATACACAAACTACAGTATACCAAGTGCACAGTGCAAAAACAATTATTATTTAGTCATTATGAAACTTACTTTGTGTGTGCTGTTTTGAATTTAGTATTTTTAATTTTGTTTAATTCTGTACCAAAATGTTTTAAACATTTGCCCAAAATTCTCATATTGAAAAGTGTGAACCAAAGACATGGTATAGAGAACCACTTATGAAAGTATTGCAATGCAAGGTTTCAAAAAAAATTAAAAACAACACCTATGAGATTGGGTCTGATCATAATATTAACTCCAACGATAATACATTTATCGCTTCCTGTATGAGATGTTGGAAAAACAGGAACTGAATTACTACTATTCTAGTAATTGAAGATCACTTTTGCATGTTTATACCAACACATTATATTTGTTTTTTATCCATGAGATATTGTCAACAATGAACCAT
This sequence comes from Lasiurus cinereus, assembly GCA_011751065.1. Taxonomy (NCBI): domain Eukaryota; kingdom Metazoa; phylum Chordata; class Mammalia; order Chiroptera; family Vespertilionidae; genus Lasiurus; species Lasiurus cinereus. The sequence goes on from JAAGEH010000026.1 coordinate 648,337, forward strand.
TGTACTGAGCCATCTAGCCAAACATTTATTTTTGGCGTGGTTCTCAAGTGAGAGTCTGTTGCACACTTTATATACAATCATGCTGAAATTATTTGTGTCAAATATTTTTAAAATTTTTAGAAGGTCAGTGACTGATTTTAGAAAAATGAAGAAACTGTTCTATGCATTGCTATTTTCTCCAAAGTGTTCTATAAAATTCAACCTTCTTCCTTGACTAATAGAAAACAAAACAACAGGATGCGATAAAAACACTTTACTCACAAAATAATAGGATGTGAGTAAAAACAACAAAGCGCTTTAATAACTAACATAAACCTTTGATGGGCTTATGCATGTGTAGAGATTTTGCTTAGAGAATATCAGAGAAAATGGTGCCATAAAAAGCTAAAACGTCGATCCTTTCTAAAAAGCAACAAAAATCCTGGCAAAACCTGTCAGAATCAATATCCTTGGGAATCTAGAATAGAACTAATAGCTTTCAGCAAGCAGTGGAATGCTTAAATTAAATAAAAACAAAAAAAGGTTGGTCTCAGTATGAACACAGAGCTTTGTGGTGCTTTAATTTACCCTGGTCCCAATCCCTACCCACCGCCCTGGCAGTGGCCTTGAAGATAACAGCCCACATTCCTGGTACAGATGCCAGTACCGAAGGGCACAGAATGGACCTCATTTGCAGAGAACTGAGGTTGGTTATTTTTTTACTTATATGGTGGTTCCCTGGAGAACTGGCTAAAAGAACAATGTTTGTCCAAAAACACTCACAGGCAAGTGTATTATTTGCTGCTTCCTGGGACAGGGGATGAGAGTTGAGGTAAAAATAGACTCAGCAAAGAGCTTAGGAGGAAAGTCAGGGGAATGTGGTGCTTTGGGGAACGGGGACTTTAAGAATCTCTGACATGTATATTGCTGGGGATCTACAAGGCTATTCGTATGTCCAGAGCTTTGTACTATCTCTCTCGGGAGAGACCTGCGGATGCCGTGAACTCTCACCTCTGGCTGACCTTCAAGCTCTGCAGAAGTGGAACGTGAAGGCTAAGGCCAGGTTAAACCGCCTGGCTGAGTGTTAAAGGCATGTCCTCATACACACACTGAGTGGATCTAAAAACACTGTCTAATCACTACATTCCTTCTTGACTAAAAAACAAAACAAAATAATGGGATATGAGTAAAGCAACAACAAAATCATTTTTTTGTTGACCACTAAGCTAACAGAAGAGAGACTCCAGTGGCCAAATAAAACAAAGAATACAGACTTTACACATTTAGCTCATACAAATAACTAAACAAACATCAACAACGACAGCAAATAGCAGAGAACAAACCCTGGGGAGGGGAGAGAGCCCGATTTCCAGCGTTGCCACATTATAATACTTTAAATGTCCAGTTTTCACAAAAGCAGATGAGGCACGCAAAGAAAGGAGAAAGAATGGCCAGTACACAGGAAAAGGGCAGTTAATAAAAACTGCTCTGATGAAGCCAGTAGCTGAACTTAATTCATAAAGACTTTAAGTCACCCATTTTAAGTTTCTCAAATAGATAAATCATGGCCAAAGAACTAAAGGAGATCGTGAAACTGATGTGTCACTAAATTGAGAATAGCAGTCAAATGACAGAAATCATAAAAAAGAATGAAATAGAGCTGTGGCCGGTGTGGCTCAACAGTAGAGTGCCATCCCACACACCAAAGGGTGGAAGGTTCATTTCCTAATCAAGTGCACATACCTGGATTTCAAGTTCATTCCCAGCCCAGGTTGGAGTGTGTGCAGGAGGCAACTAATTGATGTGTCTCTCTCACACAGATGTTTCTCTTCTCTTTCTCTCTCTCCCTTCCAGTTTCTCTAAAAATAAATGGAAAAAAAAATATCCTCGGGTGAGGAGTAACAACATCAAAAAGAACCAAATAGGAATTCTGGAATCAAAAAGTACAATAATTAAAATTAAAAATTCACTGGAAGTCTTCCACAGCAGATTGAGCTGGTAAATGAAAGAATTAAGAGCTTGGAGATAAGTCACTTGAGATTGTCTAAACTGGGTAACAGAAAGAAAAAAAAATGAAGAAAAATGAACAGAGCATAAGAGATCTGTGAGATACCATCAAGCATATAAGCATAGGTACAATGGGAGTCCCAGAAGAAGAGAGAAAGGGAAGCAGAATAGATATTTGAAGAAGTAATCATGGAAAACAAAGATATAGACTCAAACTGTCAAAAACCCAAACAAAGAGAAAATCTTGAAAACAGCAGTCAGCAATATACTAACTGAAATAAAGAATAATTTATGGGATTCAACAGTAGAGGAGAGCATTCTGAGAATCAAATAAACAATTTGAAATATGAGGAAGCAAAAAATACCCAATCAGAAGAGCAAAAGGAAAAAAAAAAGAATTCAAAAACCTTAAGAGAGTGTAAGGATCCTCTGGGACAACTTCAAGCGTACCAACATTCGCATTATAGGGGTGCCAGAAGGAGAAAAGAGGGAGAGCAAGATACTGAAAACCTATTTGATGAAGTAATGACAGAAACCTTCCCCTACTGGGTGGGAGGAATAGACTTACATGTTCAGGAAGTGCAAGGAGACAAGAGGAACCCAAGAGGAACCCACACCAAGACACATCCTAATCAAATGCCAAGGTTAAAGATGAAAGAGAGACTCTTAAAAGCAGCAAGAGTAAAGCAGTTCAGTTATCTACATGGGACTAGTAGCTGGTTTCTCAATTTGTGGTAAATGGAAGAAGCCACACATAATGAAGTATAAGACACAACAGGTCACATACTGTTAGGTTTTGTTTATATGAAAAACCCAGAATGAGCACCTCCATAGAGAGGCAATTCCAAAGCAACGGAAAGTGGTTGCCAAGGTCCCGGAGGAGAAGGGGACCAGGAATGATGCCTTCCTGGGCATGTGGTTATTTGGGGGGATGATGAAAATCATTTGGAATTAGACAGCAGGGATGGTTACACAACATTCTGAATGTACGATGAACCCTGAACTGGTATACTTTAAAATGGTTCAAATGATGAATGTATGTGAATTTCATCTCAATGAAAAAACAACAACTCTTCTGCTTAGAAGAATGACCTTGCCCTGGTTGGTGTGGCTCAGTTGGTTGAGTGTGGTTTGGGGCACCCAATTTGCCGGTTCAATTCCCAGTCAGGGCACGCACACACCCAGGTGTGAGCTCCATCTCCAGGAGGCAGCAGATTGCTGTTCTGTTCGCACATTTGTGTTTCTCTTTCTCTTTCCCTTTGCCCCTCTCTCTAAGAAAATCAATAAAATTATTTAAAATGAAGAAGAAGAAGAAGAAGAAGAAGAAGAAGAAGAAGAAGAAGAAGAAGAAGAAGAAGAAGAAGAAGAAGAAGAAGAATCGCCCTTGCTTTAGGCGTTCCATCTTTTTTCTGGGTCCCAGGCCCTCACGGCCTCCTCTTCTGAATAGTTTACATTTTCCTATAAATATCTTTGGAGAAGCAAACCGCTCATCCAAACATTGTTCTGCTAAAATTCAAGGAAGGGAGAGTTTCGTATTTTGCTTTGCGTCAGCTTGGAGGTATGTTGTGACGATGAACTAACGTCGAATATTCCTGTGCAAATGACTGTAAGCCTGGTTGTTGATGAAGTGCAGGGAGGTAATGAACTACTACATTTGGATCCTGTAAGCGGCTCTTGGTGAAAGTTGCCAGACTAGCTAGTCATGTCCATGGCTTCCTCAAGGTTCCTCGCTTTTAGCGAAAGATGTTCTCCATCCTCTGATGAAAGCGCTGCACCTGACAAGGAACCGTGTGCCTGGGCCTCATCCCGAACACCTCCCTTTCTGCAATGTGGGGGGAACCTGTCATCCTCTCAGCTGCACTCCAAAGCTACATTCCAAGTCCATGGTCAGCGGAGCTTTAGCCAACAGATCCTGTCCGCAGGGAGCACAGGAGTGGAGTGCTCAGAGCGATTCACCTTGGATGACTTCCAGGGAAGAGATCTCATGTCCGCTGAGCCGACTGGCTAGCTCGCTCCTGATGGACAAATGCTTGTTTGCCTCACCTTTCTCATGTCCAGGTGTCTGTCTTCCTTATCTCTCCTTGGCCAAACATTCTGCAGGTTTCTTCTCCAGGGGGAGACACGATCGTCGCTCTTTGAAGTAGATTTCTATGACTGCTGTAGATTTATCATGTATTGTTCTCAATACTTAGAAAAAGTAATGATGCTAAAAATTAGTGGAAAAGATTCTAGTCACCATATATGTAAATTTTTCCTTTTACACCAAATAGCCAGTGGTTTATTTTACTCCATTTACCATCCTCTCAAACGCTTGAGTCCTTCAGCTCTCACAGAGAAAATGATTGAGACATCAAGAAACAGGTTATATTTTAGAAAAGTTTGAACTTGACCTTACTATTTTATTACCAAGAAAAATATAACGTGAAGGTAAATTCCTTTTTAAAAATTATTTTCTAAGGAGAATAGCTGTTTGGTTTAACATTCAATTTCTATTGTAGCAATAAAAAATAATAAAGTTAAATGTCATATGGATATGTAGGGATAGCATGGAGTCTTCAATAATTAATGAGCTGTTTGGGAACTAAATAGCCTTTTAGATTAAATATTCTCTTTTGGGACTAGTTCAATAGTATCCTTTAATGCCTGAAACGGAGGGGGCCCAGAATATTGCTGAAAATATCTGGGGACTAGACTTCTGCTCAATATTAAACAGTCAGTAATAAGCACATATTCTTTTTAAAAATTCTCTGTATATGTTTTTTTCAACATTTAAAGAAACTCCAATTATAAATATTATTTATAATATTCTATACACACTACTCCAATTATAGTAATAGTAAACAGTTACATGTAAACTCAAAAAGATCTCTATATGCTATTCTAAATTAGATTCTATTGTCTCTTCATTAAATATCTCACTATCCCAACTAATTACATGTAAATTATCTACATTGTCTTTTGTCTGAATTTCTCAGTCTCTCTCTGCTTATGGTCTTGGTAGCTTGGAACCTCATGATGGTGAAATTCCCTCCATGGAGGGCAGATAGCGTGACTGCCTAGTTGTGAGTGGGTTTTCCCTTGCTTTTGATGATCAGTTTGTTAGCTAAGACGTTAGAGAAGTACTTTACAGCAGTAAAAATATGTGCAAACATTTTCTTTCATCAATGTATTTGTAAACTTTCTCAGTTCCTTGGATAATGTTACAGTGGTACCTCAAGATACGAGTTTAATTCATTCCGTAACCTTGAGACGTGGGAAACTATGAGACGCTCAAGTAATCGCATGGATTGGCTGGCTGCACACGACCCACCACTCGTATCTCAAATGTTGCTCGTAGTTCAAAGCAAAAATCGCTCACTCGACGGCTCATATCTCAAAAATCTCGTATGTTAGGGCACTCATATCTCGAGGTACCACTGTACTTACTTCCATGGACAAAAATCGATTGTTTGTAATTGACTGAACTAAAACTTTTTTTTCCAACTTCTATATGTAATTTGTTTTACTTGTTGATTACAGTTGACATTCAATATATTTTACATTTATTCCAGGTTTAGAGTATAGTTTGCCATGGAAGTCAGTGTGCGATTAACAATTTTGTTTCCTAAGCATCCCTCTGGTATTAAAGAGTGATTTCTGGAGGTTTTGTTTTTACAGTAAGTGAGCTTAGTCACCGGACTGTGAACTACTTAAGAATGTTCGAGACGTCTTCACAATCTCTAGATGGCCCCCAGTTGGCAGTCAACATTTGCTGAACGGAAGTTACGCATTCTATAGTCACTGCCCACTATGTCCTTGGCATAAGTGGACTTTCAGATGGCAGAACCACTTCAACTGGCGTTCAAAACAAGGCTCTCTCTTGGCCTCACAAAGCGTTAGGCCGTTTGCTTTCTGAAGATGATCTTAATGACGCCACTCTGCCGGGTCCCAGCTGAGCCCTGAAATCCACGTTCCGGCCTGCTCATTGCCCAGGCTCCCCAGAGGCCCAGGGAATGCTGTCAAGTCTGGCGCGCACCGCACACACACACTCCTGTTTACTCCAGCTAACGAGAAACAGGCGTTCTGGAAATGGGGCCCGGAGGAAGTCTTCAGAAAATAGAACTCTCTAGACAGATTGGGAAGATAACATTCGGTAACATGTAAGCCGAACATAGCATCAAGAGGAAGAGAAAGCAAGTCAGATAGAAAATGTCCTGGGAGGTGCCGTTGAGGGCTTTGACCTGAGATTTTTGCATGTGTGTAGTCATCGTCCCTTCCCTGGGAGGTAGCTTTATGGTCGCCTTGTCCTCCCCGCCTGCCCCATGGTTGCTCTCCAGCTGGGGATCCCATCTGGCCTTGTGATCTGTCCCGGGGATCAGCTGGCTGTCTCTTACTCTCTCTCTTCTGCTTTAAGGTATCTGATGGTTTAGAGCAGCGGTTCTCAACCTTCCTAAGGCCGTGACCCTTGCATATAGTTCTTCATGTGGTGGTGACCCCCCAACCATGAAATTTTGCTACTGTTATGCATCGTGATGTAATTATCTGCATTTTCCGATGGTCTTAGGTGACCCCTGTGAAAGGGTCGTTTGACCCCCAAAGGGGTCGCGACCCACAGGTTGAGAACCGCTGGTTTAGAATCTTTACTCTATGGTTCTTCCCGTAGACAGCTTCCAACAGCTTCTGTAGCTGCTTCCCGATCCTTTCATTGGAAAAGCACGACCTTTAGAAAGATGGTCTTCATCATTGGAAAGTTTTGCCAGGTTATGGCATACTGAGTATCGATGTGTTTCTCCCTTACAGGATACTTTTATCCAAAATATAGAGTTTCCCTTGGAGTAGATTCTACAGTAGGAAACACGGGGAAAGGCTTGTTTATTTTTCCATGGTTTCTCATCAAATTTGGAATCTCCTGAAGTTATTGTGCTCCCGCAGGGAATCTCATCTGATCAGTTGAAAGTCTTGAGAGCCTACCACCCTGTGGCTAGCTCTACGGCTCCTCTCACAGACATGGTTCATGCGAGCACGCATGGTTCATATATGTCACTAATGCTCCTCAGTCCGCTCTGTCCTCCGTCCTCTCTATCCTGTGCCATCACTGCAGGTTTAGTGCCCCTCATGGGTCAGATCATCTTCCTCTAGAATATACATATGGCTTTTATTTTTCTATGGGAAGATTAAAACGTCTACAGCCAACTTCATTTAAATGATGCCATTATGCTTTCCTCTCATTAAAATTACCAGTGGCATGACACTAAATGTTCACTGATTTAAGATTTTTTTCCCATTTTTGAAAAAATATATTTTTACTTATTTCAGAGAGGAAGAGAGAATGTACTTCCTACATTCAGTTGATCAAATAATGCTTTTCCTTTTAGCTCAAGAAATGTCTTACAATTTGTACATCCTTTTATTCCCATCACCACTGCATTGGAATGGGTCCTTGTTATGAACTGAATTGTGCCCTCATCAATTTCACAGGTTGAATCTCTCATTCTTAGTGTGATGGCATCTGGAGGTCATTAAGTTTAAAGGAGATTGTAGCACCATATCGGTCTAAGCCAACATGCCGGGTATCCTCATGTGACGAGGAAGAGACACTAGGATGCGCCTGCACAAAGAGAAGGTCACGTGAGAACACAGCAAGAAGACGGCCATCCTCAAGCCGAAGACCGAGACCTCAGGATACACTGAATCCAAGACACCTTGACCTTGTACTAGCAGCCTCCAGAAGTGAAAGAAAATACATGTCTGTTTGAGCCACTCGGTCTGTGGTCTTTTGTTATGGCAGCTCTAGCAAACTAACACAGTGCTCAGAATTTATCATCAGGAGATGAAAATCATCTCCTAGCTATCCATCCTCTTTATTTTATTATTAGGAGGGAACCTCTAATTCCATGGTCTCCTGTTTCAGTGAGGTGACTGCCCATTGAGGAGCACAGCTGGCTGCATATTGTCTGAAGATTAATTTTTCCTCCCTTAGGACCGTTTCCCAGAAGGGCTCAGGGCATTCAGAAAAAAATTGACCCGGGAGCATAGCCCGAAGTCTCCCAGATCACTGCTCAGATCGGCCTCTTCCAGTGGCTTTTGTTGCAGTATCTTTCACTGACAATGTAATTATGGTTTCAAAAGCATCTGTGTGCAGTTGTCGCATGTGATTTGTTCCAAAAAACAAGTCTGCGAGATATACCATATACCCTGCAACGCTTAACTGAAGAAATATATTTCAGAGATGAGTGACTTCTTCCATGCCTGACACACTCAGAGTGCTTCCGACTCAGAGTCCTCGCTCTTTACACTGCGTCGCATTGGAGAATGTCATCTGATGAGAGTCATTTGCTCCGCACAGTGGAGTTTCAGCAAACATAGATCTAATTTATGTGAATTAAACTGCAGGAAAAGCCCCAAGGTAGAAATCATTTCCATTCAACTCAGACAACGGTGTCAGACATCTCACTCAACGGGCATGCATCCCAGTCAATGGAGTCCATGAAGCTCGAAAGAGTCATTTGAGTTTGGTGAATTTTAGGAACAAAAAGCTTCGATTCATTTCAAGGGTCTCAACCATTAATAAAGAATTAAAGAGTCTTGCCTAACCTTCAGTTGATAGTGATAGAGAAACTGAATAAATTAACTTAGGATTATAGAGAATCATTAATGAAGGAAAAGATATTGTGTAATATAATTGGTCAAGTAGAGCTATTATTCCCGCATTATAAATCCCCCTTGGAAAATTAATAAATTGACATTCTGACCTCTAGGTCTTTTGTTTCTTTTGGGTGAGACTGTTCGTTTACACCAGTGGTTCTCAACCTGTGGGTCGTGACCCCTTTGGGGGTTGAATGACCTTTTCACAGGGGTTGCCTAAGACCATCGGAAAATGCAGATATTGACATCACGATGCATCACAGTAGCAACATTTCATGGTTGGGGGTCACCACCCCATGAGGAACTGTATGCAAGGGTCTCGGCCTTAGGAAGGTTGAGAACCACTGGTTTACACAGATAGGTTTTTCTGGTGATTAAACACCTCCTCCTGTTGAGCCAAAGTAACAGTGACCAAGTTCTCACCCTACAAGTCCAAAGACTAGACTGGTTCCCTGTTAACTTGCCAAGACATACATTCCCCAATGGGAGGCCGGAACTCCACTATTCTATCTACTGTAATCGACAAGCCTTTTGTCTAGAGAAGTTTCCAACCAATTTTTTTCTTACAACCTTTGATGATTAATTTTATGTATCTGACCGGGCTAAGGGATGCCCAGTCAGCTGGTCAAACATTACTTCTGGGTGTGTCTGTGGGAGGGTTTCCAGAAGAGATTAGCCACTGAATCAGTAGACTGAGTAAAGACCTGGCCTCAACAATGGTGGACACCATCCAATCCACCGAGGACCCCAGTAGAACAAAAGACTGAGGAAGAGCAAGCGTGCTCTCTTCTTGTTCTAGCAAGTTCATTTTCTAATGCCTTTGGCCATAGGAGCTCCTGGTTCTCAGCCTTCAGCCTCAGACTGAGTTAGAGAATACTGGCTTCCCCGGTTCTCCAGTTACAGACAGCGGACTTCTCCGTTTCCATGACCACGTTAACCACTTCCTATGGTATCTTCTGGATAGCTCTGCCTACACATGCAATTGGTTGTTTCCCTTGGAGAACCTTACTATTCTGCTTGTTATTCCAAAAATATTATTAATTTGTGGTACTTATCTGCTATATAGTCTAGTCCTTGTTTCTCTGACATTTGAGGGTTTAATATTATTGTTTCAATAAATAATCAATCCGAACAAAAACAGAGGGAAAAGGCATATTATGAACATTGAATTCTTTAAAAGGACATATGTACACATATAAAAATCCACTGGATGGTATTCATAAGGATCTAACTCCTTTTTACATGTCATCTATGATCTTTCTAATTTTTTTGTGTGTGTATAAAAGCACAATTAAATTAAAGACAACAACAAATCTTTATCTTACTCTACTTTGAGAATATGTCAGCTTTTGTGATGAAGGATTATCTTACAACAGACTTCTCATTAGCTGCGGGTGGAAGCCAAGGAGTAAACACTGCAGTGCTTTTGAAGAACCATTTTTTAGAACTCAGGGCATGACTTGTTCCTAAACTTCCACGGAAGACAGTCATGAGGTGTCACTTAGTTCCAGCTGAAAGCATTCCACCAGAATTACTCTGTTTTCCCCTGTGGAGTGACCAGGGGAAGTTCACCTCAGGGTAGGGTGGTAAGCGGAGGAAGTCTTGGCTGACTGCAGGACACGGGGACTGCATTTGGCCTCTCACAGAGGGACGGCGTGATCCAGAAGTTTCAGCACTCGGCATCTGGGACTCAGGAGAGCATCGTGTTTTGCTAAAAGCCGTCCTCTGGCTGGGGAGCCTCCGGAGTCTTTGCAGCGCTTCTGCCAGCCTTTTAGGCCACTCTGCCCTGTCAGGGCCAGGGTGCCCCGCTAATACCCGTTAATAAGCCCACTCTCGCTGGTAGACTTGAGAAAGCGAGGCCTTCGTGGGATGGGACCGGTCAGGAACATAAACTATAATTCATTAACAGCCCATATGGATTGCCCTGGACATAATTGGACTTGGATCCTCAAATCAAAGCTAAAAACAACCTCTCAGGGCCAAAGCGACTTCTTGCAAGCAGCTTGGGTTAATTGGAGATTAGATAAGTGAAGGCAAGCATCTGAGCTCCCCTTCGATTGAATAGAATTTAAATTCCAAAACGTGGAAAAATGACCTTCCCCCGTGATTTTGTGATGAGTGGTCACAATGGGAAACAGTTCCAAGGTATTTAAAATACTGATCCAGTGATGGATCATCTTTGAAAGCCGATAGTTTTAGTGTTCTGTAGGGAAACCAGTTTTCTAGTTATTCTTAAGGAAGATACATGCACAAGTCTTTCATTGAATTCAGGGGCAGCAACCACAGAAAAGGCTTCTGGATCAAGACAGGTCTGGGTTTAAATTCTATATCCCTGACTTGTTTTAACCCCTCTAGGTGCCCCATATTAACTCTTCTTAATATTGGGTTAATACAGGGTCCTTCTCCCTTACTCACTATTCTGAAACCCAAAAACCACTACTATTTTTTCCTCATTTGGCAAGCAAAACCTGGCTTGACCTGAACCTGATCAGAACTGACATGAGTTTATTTATCGCCTTTACTTATTTCACCCCGGGTACTTATTCATACATGTCCCTGAGGAAGTATTAATGTTGACGGCAAGAAGATACCTCAGATCTGCAACTTGAAGATTCATGAGTTCTGAGACATATTTAGCCCAAGGGGTTTCATGCAAGGTATTATGGGCCTGTAATACCGACGATGAGTGTTGATATGCAGAGTCAGAAAGCAATGGATATTAATGAGGAATGCCTAGCACAAGGTAGATAGACAACAAAGACTTTTTCCTTTGCTCCTTCTCAGAGAGATGCCCTCTGAAAAGTTATATTGATGTTAGATGATTTACTTCCCTCCTTTCCCCCTCCCCCTAATAAAAGTGTGATGACATTATTTAGATCTTTAGGATGTAATACATAAATTGCAAAATTCACTTAGAAATGATTCCCCCACAATATTACGACAATGCCAGGGGTGATTACTGACTGCCTTACCTCCCTGGTCCTCAGAACAGGTGCAGGATATTGTGAGCAGCCCAGGATGGACAACCACCAGCAACATGGAATGCTGAAATTAACTGCAATAAAAACAGTGAAACGTTAGACAATGGGGGAAGTTGTTTGGAATGAAAGCCTAAAAATTTTGAATGACTGCTAGATTTAGACAATGGATATGCCCTGGCCACATGATTCAGTTAATTAGAGCATCGTCCTTCTATGCCATGGTTGTGGGTTCAATCTCTGGTCAGGGCACATATAAGAACCAACCAATGGATGCATAAAAAAGTGAAACAACGAATTCTCTCTCTCTCTTTTCTTTCACTCTCTCTAAAAGTCAATAAATATTTTAAACATTGGGTACAGAGAATGGGTTCAAGGGCACATATTTGGAAAACATCAAAACTCATGTCAATGAGAGAACTAGTTAACATAATATTAGAGTGAATAACCTTAAAGAGATGTTATTCCTACCCATCAATTCAATGTGACAAGAAGACCGATTTATTTCTGCTTTTCAGAGTGACCACTTTCCAATTGTATCTTGGCAAATGCCTTTTTCCTTTGATGCTCTAGATCAGCGGTTCTCAACCTGTGGGTCGCGAACAGCTAGCAGGGTCTCCTAAGACCATCAGAAAACACAGATATTTACATGAAGATTCATAACAGGAGCAAATTACAGTTATGAAGTAGCGACAAAATAATTTTATGGTTGGGGATCACCACAACATAAAAAACTGTATTAAAGGGTTGCGGCATTAGGAAGGTTGAGAACCACTGCTCTACATGCTGGTTACTAAGTCTGCATCAATCATCCAAAGTCATGGAATGAAGCAGCGATAACAGTAACGTCTACCTCATCCATAGAGTTAGTGTTCTTCCCATTTGTATGCATTATTGCTGGGGTTGACCAGCAGATCCTGGGTGATGGATGAATGGATTACTTTAACACATCAGTATGGTGAAAGAGAGGGCTAAGGGATGGCCTGGCTAAAGAATCCAGGCAGCCCCCATTGCCTGCCTCATTAGGATTTTATTGTAGCAGCAGTTTGAGATAAAGTTTATCTTTTAGATACAATCAACATGGTAAGTAATCTTGGGAGGACATGTTAGATGTCCTTTTAAGCAAGGACACCCAAAAGATTAAGCATAAGGATTCCAGGAAACACCCGGGGGTCTGCTTGTGCACAGACCTGTTTGGAAAGGTCAAAGTATAATTAGGAGCACTGTCCTAGGCACTCCCCTACGTCAGAATTCTGATAAACAGGTCAGGCAGCCTTCCACGCACTTCCCTTTTCTTAGAATGTCCACCTTAAAAACTTTTCAACCAAGTCTTGTGTGCCCCCCAACACATTACAGATTAAAAATACACAGAGACACTTTGAAAGGAAGTTAAAGAAATATTTTCTGGCAATTCTTTATGATTTTGCATATAGCAATTGTGTCAGTAGTATTAGTGTTTGGCCAATTAACACTTCAAGAAGTTCACCAGGAAATCAATATAGAAAAATTCAGACTCAAGAAATGGGACATATAGGCTGCTATCTCTTCCCATAGATGAAATGAAATATTATACTGTACACATGATGGGATTTTCCCTGAAGATTATATTTTAACTAGAGGCCTTGTGCACAAAATTAATGCACTCGAGGTGGGGGGAGTCTCTCAGCCTGGCCTGCACCCTCTTGCAGTCTGGGAGCCCTCGGGGGATGTCCAACTGCTGGCTTAGGCCCTCTTCCCTGGAGCTGCCAGTCAGATATCCTTAGCGTTGCCACAGAGGCAAGAGAGGCTCCTGCCACCACCACTGTGCTTGCCAGCTGTGAGTCCGGCTTCTGGCTGAGCAGCACTCCCCCTGTGGGAGCACACTGATCACCAGGGGTCAGCTCCTGCATTGAGCGTCTGCCTCTCTACCCCCCGATGGTCAGTGTGCTTTATAGCGACAGGTCATTCCGCCATTCACTCAATTTGCATATTAGCCTTTCATTACATAAGATGTTAAAAAATCGCTCTTTTTAAAAAAAGAACATTGACTTGAATAAATAATCCAACTATAAAAAGGCAATAGTAACAGGTTTTTAGTACGGTGAAAATTTGATAGTGGCATTTTATCCCCTAGAGAAAGGATGACATGACAAATTCTTAGTTTTCCTTTATAGAATCTCAGGAAAATCTTATTGTTTGCAGAAAGCAGAAAAGAGTAAGCTAGATGGCTGCTTGTGAAGAGAGGAGACTTGGTCTAAAAAGAGAACAGAAGTCAAATGCCTGTGGGATTAAAACAGAACAAGAGGACATCGTTCCATCTGAAAAGAGATTTAAAAAATTATTTCACGAATACCCATCAGTTCTTTAACTTGGTGATTCTCAGATGTCTAAATAGGTCCCTTGCATACTCCTAGGAGTGTCTTAACCTATGCTTTGAGAAATATTGTTCCGTATCAGTGTGATGCTGAGTTGTAAGTGTCAACTTGGCTAGGCTATAGTGGTCATGTACCGTATGTGCACAGTTGTTCTAATACATAATGTATAAGTTATATATATATGAATATATACCCAACACACTATTCTTCTTAATAGCTATATAGAAACATCATTAGTCATTTCAACATGGACAGTATTCCTTTTTACTCCAGCAAATGTCTCCTTAAGGTGAGCCTTTGGCTCAATGTGGCTAAAATACCACTAATAAACAAGCTATTTCAGAAATGCAGCAACCAAGAGATTAATGATTCTTCGTTATTCCCTACTGATTCTTTCTCCTTACATATTCTTCTAGCATTCTCTTTTATTTGCAAATTCAGCCCCAATTAAATTAAACATTTCCCAATTACCTAGTCCTCATAATCCTATGCACACTAGCCATATTAGTCTAAAAAGTAAAACCTTCCTTCAGTGAGGGGGTTCCAAATCTTAAACCAAAAGTGATATATAAAATGCTAACCTTTAGCATTAAATCTTACATTTTGACAGAAAAAGGTAACCAAGAAGTTAGTTTTAAAAGGGAAATAAAAATATTGGGGGTAATATGAAATAAAACCTTGCAACATAGCTGAAATCATTATTTGATTATTAAAATTTATTGAAGAGATCAAATTTTTATGTCTTCAAAAAATGGTTTTTTTTCTGGGTCAAGGGTTATTATGTCCTTTGGCCTCCAGGCAGTAGATTAATGTGAGGTTTGGGAGTTGGGGGTTGATGGTATTCAAACAATGATGGCCAGGATTCAAGAGAAATGGAATTGTATCCTGTCAATTATTCTTTTTCCCAGAGGTTTCCCCCAGGAGTCAGAGTATATAGAACAAATATGACACTAGGGACATAAGGTTTATAAAAAACAATTTTATATATATATTTCATTCCTTCAAGATACAAGCTGCAGAAAGGAAAACTATAACTAACACTGAACATAATGTGCTCCTTTTCATATTTGAGAAAATACTTGATGATGGACTATTGTGCCTCACCTGGTCTCACTAGGGTACTGTCATTAAAATGATAATAATAATAATAATAATAATAATAATAATAATAGTAATAATATGGGCATTTCCATTGGTGGCCATTATGCAGTAATGCAGACTGAATTGTCTCTTCTGCCTAAAACAATCATTAAATGGATAACATGTATGAAAAAATGCTTTGCAAGACACTGGACATCAGACAAAAGGCAGTGATCTCTGAGAGACAGAAAACAGAGACGGAAACCCTTGCAATTAGCTCAGTTGACTGCTCTGATGGAGTTTCTGGTTGAGTGCGAGGAAGTGGGACCAGGCGGGATCCTGTGGAGTCCCTACATGGAGGAGAGCGAGCTGAAGGTCCACGGAAACCCAGGCCCCCAGAGTTTGCAGACCGAAGACTAGAGATCGGAGAACGGAGCAGACAAAGAACCCTGAAATCCAGGGGTGGTCTTCCTTGTGTTTTCAACTGAATGCTGATCAGGGTGAGCTTGCATGTGAGGAAAACTGGGAAAGGTCATTCAAAGTGTTGGAATAGTGCCCCTTCACCCACCACACGGAAAAACCTCAAGATCCACGGGGTATTGGGTAGAGTACATACAAAGGCCTTGGGTCTGTAGGGTGAGTAATCCAGTTCAGCGTAGCTCTGGTTCCCTCTAAAAAACTTAAGATAAAAAACCCGAAAGGATCAAACTGTTTCCAAGTAACACAACTGTGTCCCCTAAGAAAGCACAAGATCTGTAGGATTACAAAAATGTCTAGCCTTCCATAAGATAAAGTCACAATCTCTGGGCCTTAAATAATTACCGGACATGTAAAAAGCAGGAAAGTATGAGACGTGAGAAGAATTAATGAATTAAAATTGCTCAGAAGAGTCAGAGATGTTATAATTAATATAAGGATATTAAACAGTTGTTATATTGTATTTTATTTTAACCAATAAAAAAGTGAGAGAAATAGAAGATATAAAAAAATCTACACATGAAAAATTATACTGGAGAGTATTAAGGGCAAACAAAAATTTTCAGAAGAAAAGGTTAGTAAATTTGAAGATACAGCATTAGTAACTACCCAAAACAAATACACAGAGAAAGAGAATTTTAAAAAATAAACACAGGATCAGTGAGCCGTGGGACAGTTTCAAAACAATGTGATTGGAATTCCTGAAGAAGAGAAGTGGGTAGGGAAGAAAACTCTTTGAAGAATGAATGGTTGAAAAATTCCAAATTTGATAAAACGATACACTCATATACCAAATAAACCTCAAATATGGAAAACAGTATGGAGGTTCTTCAAAAAATTAAAAATAAAAATTTTATCCCAGAAGCAAGAACTAACCATGTCATGCAGATTTATCATTAATATCTGACCACACTTTCAATTATAGGTACACATCCTAAATGAACCTGGAATGTACTTCTTAGATTGGAACTGTATCAATCAAATGAGGTATACATGCAAGAGAATGCTCTGAATTTAAAGTACAAATTATTGAGAAATTTCAAGCAGTCAAAAAAAGAGAAAAGTGCACTGACAGTTAATTGATATATACTGAAGGCAAGTATACATGGAAGTTCCGTTTTGGTTTTCATGAAATCCAATTTAATTGCTTCTTTGCAACATTGCTATATCCAAAATATATTAGTAATTTTTTCCAAGTGACTGTGTGACAGGAGAAATTCAAGAAGAGAGTAAGATAAAAAATAAAAAACCTAAGTGAGAACTGTAATCTTAAATCTGCTGCTGAAAATACTTAGTCTTATGTGTGGTAATTCTACAAAGGAATACTTATTATCATTAACCTATTTTCAACATCCAAAATGAGAAGAGAAGTCTACACTAGTCACTAGTCTTGTAGAGAGACAGGCAAATACAACATCTTTATTGAAACATGACTGAGAAATCCTGTGGACTTGAAGCTGTGTGACCTTTAGAAAGTTACTAGCTCACTTTCTGCAAATGGGATATGAAAAGAGTCATTTCCTCGTGAAACCTGTGTTGTCTCTGTTGACTGACTCTCCCTCAGCACTTAGCTCATCCATACACAGACCTGGTTAGCCATGTTTTTTCTTGTCCAGAATCCCTCCTGATCTAGCCACAGACCATGTCAGCTTTTATTTCCAAGGAAGACTTTAATGTAGAGACAAAAAGAATTTCATTCCTTGTTTTATACCTCTGTTTTCTTATCAAGACTACTTCCAGACCCTCACCTCATTGTGGTCACCCATTCTACATTTTTATCTGATGAATCTGTCTTATCTTAATGACGTTCTTGAATGGAAAGATCCTCCCTAAACCACCTGTTCCTCAATCTCCAAAGCTTATACTTACCCAGCTTAATCTTCCTTCTTGAGACACAAACAAGGCTCAGTCTAGGTCAGTGGTTCTCAACCTGTGGGTCGAGACCCCTTTGGGGGTCGAATGACACTTTCACAGGGGTGGTCTAAGACCATCGGAAAACACAGGTATTTACATTATAACTCATAACAATAGCAAAATTACAGTTATGAAGTATGGTTGGGGGTCACCACAACATGAGGAACTGTATTAAAGGGTCGCGGCCTTACGAAGGTTGAGAACCACTGGTCTAGGCTATGCTCTTCCTTATCGCAATAAGTTAATAAGGAGAGCTTTGCTTAACCACGGGTTATTCTGGAGGTCGTTGTAGAGAGTGAGCGGTCCACGTTCATAAACAGAAGAACCATACTCACGAGGCCACCCATGTTAGACCCATAGTGCCCACCTGTGTAGACACGACCTTCAGGTTAGGTGCCCTCCCTTACCTCTTACACCTGGCTGACTTGCTTATGAGAACTGAGGCCCCAGGATCCACACAGCTTCCCTTTCAGGACTGAAGACTGATGTCCCTGGGTCAGCTTTACCACTGGTTCTAGAAAATAATGAAGAGCTTCATGTTGACACAGAATACTCCTGAGAAACAAGTTATTTGAACCCTACAGCCCCTTCCTCAGGGCGGTCTTCTCCTCACTAGAGCTAAGAGTGAGAAGCAAATTCAGGGCGTGGTCCTGGCTGCTTTTGAAGGGTGTTCTCATGAAGGTGGACACTTGTCTCTACTGTCCATTTGCTGAATCTTTTCTGCAGCATCTTAGTCCCTTTGCCAAACAGGAACCCTCGCTGGCCACTGTCTGGAGGGGGAAATGAACTTGACTGTCCCCCAGAACCCCTTATTTCCTTCTCACTCAATGAGGGGCAGCAGTATTCCCAGGCTCAAGTGATAGACTTCGCATCATTGTTGCGGTGATTAATTAAATGAGTAGGTGCCAAGCAATTAGAAGATGGGCAGTAATAAAGAGTGTTTGCTGTTGTAATTATGCATAACTAATTAATGTGTTTCAGTGTGGATTTGCATAATCCTACCTAGAAGTCAGTAAGGAAGGGGCCAAGGGAGACTTTTAATTATGGGGGAGCAGCTATTCTATTATTTTTTAAATAATTAAGGTAAACTATATGAATGTATCTTGCCCACGTGGCATAACCCATGTTTCCACATAATGGCAAATAGGATATAAAGTCAGAAAACGTAAGTGTGAATTCCCGACGTTTGAGGCCCTACACACACAGAATTAATCTCTCAACCTCCTGGACTTCCTGTGAAAGTAGGACTAATAGCCCCAAATTCAGAGACGGGGGGCCAGGGTAAATGAAATAGCACATCCAAAGTAAAGATGACACGACACGAGCAGAAGATTCATTTCATTCTCTCCCTGACATTCTTAAACACTTTCCTTGGGTCATTGAATGCGTTTAATGTATTCATCGAAAAGCACAGCAAGGGTGCGCCGCTCCAAGGTCCCGGTGATGGATTGTAACGAGGAGTAAAATGGAGGGGTCCCCAGGGCTGAGCCTCCGGCAGGAGATAATAGAACGCCGGCGTATCCATAAAGCACCGTCTCCAAGGCTTTGCACCTCCTGACTTAAATGCTGTCATATCATTTTATTCTGACTCCGGCTCAGTTAGAAATTTCTCATTTCAAAAGTGACCGAGGTTGGCATTTTTGATAAATTGCATATTATCTCTTACTTCCTACCCTCCTTTCTTTCTAAGTTCAAAGGCATGAAAATGTAAGAGATAAAGGAGCAGGCTTGCTGATAGAGAGGATATCTATAGAAATAGATGAGATGGAGATAGAGATAGACATAGACATAGACATAGAGATAGATATAGAGATAGAGATAGACATAGAGATAGAGATAGAAATGGAGATAGAGATAGAGATAGACATAGACATAGACATAGAGATAGACATAGACATAGAGATAGATATAGACATAGAGATAGATATAGAGATAGAGATAGATAAATATAGGTACAGGTATAGATAGATATAGACAGAGATATACGTATGGATTTAGATGATGCATATGCAGACAGAGGTCTAGATTTAGGCATAGATATAGATCTATAGAACCTCTTTTGACTATTTAAACCTGGGGAGGACCTGGGGAGGGAGGATGAGGGGAGTGGCTGACTTCAGATTTATTACCTTTAACCTTGTCCAGATACTTCCCTCCCACTCTCACTTTTTTGGATATTAAATATGAATCTTGGATCTTTTATGTTATGTGTGCTAGTTAAATGGGGCAATGAATTGTACTATATAGCAACTAACATTTATCAAGTAATAATTATTAAAAATAATAAAATATATCCATTTTTTATTATTTGCTTACAAAATTATAAAAAAAATTGTTTGAGATCAAATAACCAGGAGTCTCACCTTCAACCAAACCTCCTCCTGCGTGTTGAGAATATTTTGCATTTCATGTTGTTTATAACATTCCCAAACTCTAAGGTTCCAGAGTCTCACCCAGAACTCTTCAAGGTATTCTTCCAGATAAAAACGAGAGTTCATCAGGTGGCCAGAGAAGCACAAGCAAGGCCGATTGGGGGTATAGCCAGGATTGCAGGCGGGAGTCCAGGTGGACATTAGTGAGTCCCTGTAAGCGTGTGGGGACAGAGGATGATTTCCACGGAAACATGAGTCGCCTGCATGAAGGCCTGGAGAGCGCAGAGAGCATGACGCAGGTGAGCACCCAAGAGGGGAAGGGAGATTAGAGGTGTCGGTGGACAGAGAAGCAGGGGGTGATCCCAGAGAGGCAGCAGGGAACGGATCCGTTTCCAGCTCTAATAAGAAACAATCATGAGGAGTCATTCCTGTTGTGAGCAGAGGAGTGAAAGCACATGACACAGCATTTTAGGAAGATCACTTCATGCGGATGTGGGGCACGGGGTGGAGGGCAGCAGGCCAGGGCAGGATGCCCCGTTCAGAGATGACTGTAGTGACCCAGGAGAGAGATGACACTGGCCTCATCTAGACAAGTGTCAATGAGTTCGGAGAAAAGTGTCCAGAACCCGAGATGTGTGGGTAGTGGGATGACCAGACTAGATGATGGAGGCTCCGTGAAGTTGGAGGGAGGCAAAGGAATAAGAAATGCCCCATTTCGCCCTGACTGGCTTGGCTCAGTGGATAGAACATTGGCCTGCCAACTGAAGGGTCTCAGGTTCAATTCTGGTCAAGGGCATGTGCCTTGGTTACGAGCACATCACCAGTAGGAGATGTGCAAGAGGCAGCTGATGGATGTTTCTCTTTTATCGATATTTCTAACTCTCTATCCCTCTCCTTTCCTGTCTGTAAAAATCAATAAAATACATTAAAAAAAAGAGAAATGCCCCATTTCTGGCATAAAGGACAGAATACAGGATGAGGCCTTTCCCTGAGACAAAGAAAGACACAGTAGGAAGTTGGGGGCAAGGATATATGATTTCTGGGTTGGACTTGTTGCATTCGAAATGCCTCCGAGGCATCCAGGTGAGGTTGTCTGTTTGCTCAGATGCAGAAGCAGACAAAACTGAGTGTGAGAAAGGAAATCAGGGGGCCGATAGCAGAACCCTGGGAATCCCCACATGACAGGAACCAACAGAGAAGGAGGAGGCTTTGAAGGAGTATTCTGGAAAATGACTCATATTAAAGGCAGAGGCTGATGTGTGTGAACAGAGTGAAGAACTTCTGGAATTCTCCTGCTAAGTCAATAAGGCAAAACACATGGTTGGTGGCTTCGATTAAGTGGACCTCCTGCTTAAGGAACCGAAGCTTGTTTTCCCAAGTGCAGCTTTGAAAGGGGGTTTCATACGGTGATGCCAGGTTATGCTTTTTTCAGTCTTATTGTTGGGAGTATTCCAGATCTCCCTCTCTGCTTTTTCCCCATTGACCCTCCACCAGGATCCTGCCCCACCCTATTATCCGTGGCATGGGTTATGCATAGTTGCATATAAGTTCTTCCATTAATCTCTTCCTGTCCCCTGCCCTCCTCCCCCCACCCCGTCTGACATTCTTCAGCCTGTTCCTGGTTTCTCTGCGTCTGCTTCTATTTTATCCATCTGTTTATTTGGTTCATTATATTCTTTACTCATTTATTTTGATTTTTAGATTCAAATGTTGATAGATAGGTATTTATTTGCATCCATATATTGAATTATTTATATTTCCTCTTCCTCCTCTTCCTCCTCTTTTTCTTCTTCCTCCTTCTTTCTCCTTTTTCCTCCTCCTCTTCCTTTTCCCCCTCCTCCCCCTCCTCTTCCTCCTCCTGCTCCTTCTTCTTCTTCTCCTTCTTGAAGGAGACCTTTTAACATTTTATGTAATGCTGATTTGGTAGTGATGAGTTCCTTTAGCATTTTCTTCTCTGTGAAGCTCTTTATGTGACCTTTCGTTCTAACTGATAGCTTTGCTGGGTAGAGTAATCTTGGTTGTAGGTCCTTGCGATTCATCATTCCTCTCTAATAGAAAGTCAATAGTGCTTGTAATTATAGGAGAATTAGCAGAGACCTGTCTGAGGCAAAAAAAAAGAGGCTGAAATTGGTTTGCGCTTGCAATCCTCTTGCGGAGATTCATTCAGTAGATTAGAGAAAGATCTCAAATCCCTGAGATTTTAAAATTCCTATTTACCGTTAGTTTTAACAGGGAACAAATTCAATGCCCATAATTAACATGCCAAGTCTGTAGATTTAAGACCAATAACAAGTTTCCAGTTTTTATGATTTTTCTTGGGGGGAGGGGAGGCGCATTAAAAAAATGTTTAACAGAAGAAGAAAAAAAACAGCAACCAAAAATAATGAGCTCCAAATCCATTTGCAGCCACAGCTACGGCATCGGCTCATTCACCTTCTGTGCAGCGGAGTCTAAACTCAGGGTTTCTTTTGCCCGGATTTATAGAGTTAATGAATGTCAGATGACGTCAGGGCAGCCAGCTCAGCCTGGGAGCTCAAGTGTTAAAGGAGGCCGTTTGAAAGACCATTTTTATTAGCCAACAGGGAAAGACCTTTTCACAGGGAGATCTCATTTCTTTTCATCTCGCTGATGTTGGTCTCTCGGAGGAGTTTTTGCTAGAATTACCGTCAGGTCAGGTTCTGTTTGTCTTACCCTCCTTTCCCCGCTTTGATTTTGCCATCTAAATAATTGGATCTTAACAACAATAAATCCATTTTAACCAAACTCCCATTTTTTTTTTTTGCAAAGTTTTCAACAACGGTCTAAAAGAAAAAGTAATTGAAAATGCTTTTAACTTTAGAAGTAGCTCTTTTTAGACGGTACGCTGGACAAGAGGTAACTTCAGTATAAATCAGGCTTGTTAGCGGTCCACTCCTGTGCAGGAGACTGGTCCTTACTGCCCAATCCTCCCTCGGCTCTCTGCTCTGCACCAGGCTGGGATCCCTGCTCGGCTTGCAGAGGGATCCCTGGCTTTCTTGCTGTCTTCACTCCACACTTAGAGGCTTGGCTGTTCCTCTGTCCCCAGTGCATCCCGACCAAGTAAACATCACAGCAAAGCAGCACTGCCTTCAACTCGTTTTTCTGCCTTGATTCTGTCTTCCTTGTGTCTGCGACTTCCTTCTCGTCCCTCTAAGTTGACCGATGACACCGGAGACATGTTCTTCGGAAGAAGAACATCTTCTAGAAAGCATCCCCTCTCTCAACGGAAGAAAGACCTCGTTCCAAATATTAAACGGCGCGCACAGCGTGTGTCTGCAGTCCCACCCAGCCATTTGGAAATCGTTTGCTGGTGTTGTTTCATCTTGTTTTCAATGAGTCGGAGGATTTGGCAAATTATTTTATGTGCTAGGCGAGGCTGTGTTTCCGCATTGCCAACCAACTGGTCGATTCATTAAGCAGCCGTTTTCAAGCCTTCTCATCTCATAAACCGATGGCTAGAATTCGGCGGCACACCAAATATACGGATATTTTGCTGAACGGACAAAAACTAGGTATCCTTTTGATGCATTTACGCCAGATGGCTCTGGTTGTGTTGGCCCTTGTCATTTTTATTTGACAGTCCAATGGAAAAGAGGTCAGTGCCCCTGGCTAAAGAGCCCGAAATTGAATGTTTTAAAGATTCTGGTGGCGCTCCGGTGGGAAATCACTGCATTAAAGAATCACTCTGATGGATTGTTGTTGTCACAAACACAAAAATAATTTGCTTATGGGCCCTTTTATTTTTAAATCAAGGTGCTGGATGTCATATTTGTATCAAAAATATGTGGAATGCTTGCTTTTGTTATAACAGAAGACTTTTTAAGCAATGGCCTAGCTGTCACACAGATTTCTTTCACAATTGTTTGCCTGTAGTGTTTCATTTTTTATAACTGTGTTTACAAAGAGCGGAGCACCTAGTGGATGCTTACTATTTATTAGGGTGATAACGATATGCCTTTCTTTTTAAATATATTTTATTGATTTTTTTACAGAGAGAATGGGAGAGGGATAGAGAGTTAGAAACATCGATGAGAAAGAGACAGCCACCTCCTGCACGCCCCCTACTGGAGATGTGCCCGCAACCAAGGTACATGGTCTTGACCGGAATCGAACCTGGGACCTCTCAGTCTGCAGACCGACACTCTATCCACTGAGCCAAACCAGTTTCAGCTCAATATGCCTTTCTCGCTGCTCTTACCACTGTGGACTTTGAACTGCGAGGCTGTGTCTGTTCAATCTGCTTTCCAGACTCCTGAATAATAACCAAATTCCGAGTCTCCTACCCAGAAATATTTCATTTTACGCATTTACAATGATTCACCCGGAATGTCTCTGACAAATGTTGAGTACATGAATGGAGACTTTGCCTGCATGATATTTTACTGATCTTTATAATCCTTACATTTCACAGCTATGCAAACAGGCTCAGAGACATCAAATGAACTGTTCACTGTCAAATAACTGTTGACTGACAGCGGATGCTATGTGAGCATGGGTTTTCTCCTTGGAAGTGCAGATTAACATGGGCATAACAAAGCCACGGTGTTTCTTGATGTCAAAGAAGAGAGCATCTTGTCATGTCTCCGTGAAGAGATGTTTCATGAAGAAAGGGGCACTATTTAAACTGAAGGAAAGGATTTCCAGAGACAGGGCAGGGTTTGCATATGTTTTATACACTGAGTGGCCAGATTATTATGATCTCTGAACCCATAATAATCTGGCCACTCAGTGTGTGTGTGTGTGTGTGTATGTGTGTATGTGTATTAGAGGCCTGGTGCATGAATTTGTGCATGGGTGGGGTCTGGCCAGCCTAGCCAGGGGGAGGGGACATGGGTGGTTGGCCGACCTGCCTGCTGGTTGAACTCCTGGTCAAGGGGACAACTTGCATATTAGCTTTTTATTATATAGGATATACACTGAGTGGTCAGATTACTATGCGTTCAGAGATCATCATAAGCTAGCCACTCAGTGTTTTTTTCCTGAAGAAGATAATGAGGTACCAAGACTTGGCTTTAGCAACTGGAAATGCTTTCTTACTGAAATGAGCAAAACCTTGGGAGGAAGAAGTCTTGAGAAAGAGCTTCATCCAGAGCTTTTTATCTGACATTGAAACGGAGAAGGTTAGTAGACACTAACCTGAGTCTGGAATTCAGAAGAGAGGCGGGGATTGCAGGTGATATTTATGATGTGCCATATGTCCAGGTGGCATTTGAAGTCGAATCTGGATACAATTCCTCAGGGCCTGAGTATAGATGGATAAGAGGAGATGGGTGAGGACTGTTTCCTAGGGAACTACAATATTTAGAGATTGAAAAGAGATTGCAAAGATGGAAATAATGTCTAACCTATGTAGACATTATTTCCTTGTCTTTCCTGATTTATTCTTTTTTGTTTTGTCCTGGGTATGCTGAATGCCTGGGTATCATTCCTCTGGGCCTCTGTTTCCTCAACTTCCAGACTAATAATAAAAATGAGTCATCCCGATTGCCTTCTATCCACTTAAAATCAACATGATTTTAAAGTCCCTTTCAAATAACTATTAACTTATCATTAAAAATAAAAACATGATTGAATTATTTGGAGAACTAGCCATGCCTCCTCACGAAAGTAATACAACTCATGAGTTTTTCAACCCAAGATCTACTACCGATGGGCAGAGCCTTGCAGAACAGCCATAAATCCACGGAAACTGGATGCAGTATTTTGTGCTCAAGGGCATTTTTTCAGCAGTGAAGGGCCAAAGAGCTTTCTTCACATTCTTAAAGAAAACCATAAACCCCAAAACATTATAAGCTACTTTAAACATATAGCTTTGTGAAAAGTTTCGTATTTCTTTAAGTGTAGGCCACTGGTAACTTTGAATCGTGAAATTTCTATTCAGAGGACAGTGTGCACGAGGGGACAAAGGAAGGAGTTCGGTTCCTACTGAATTTCAACAACAGACCATTCTGAAAAGCATGATTCGAGTTGTTCTGAGAGGGCGGACCACTCCATCCCACAGGGGCTGGGCCCAGCCTTAGCGCTGGCGTTCCTCTGTTACCATTTCCGTTTTGTTTTTCCTTTTGAACAGGAATTTAAGTTTTTCTTCCGTTCGTTTTAGGAGAAACCTCAGGAAATATGGCAGAATGTGGGAAGTTGTTTTGAAGTATAATAAACGACTCACCATGCTTCAAGTCTAACAAGTCTTGTTTATGGAGGTGTGATCATTTCCATTTTTAATAGGATTGTGACTCAAAAGTTCCCATTAATTCAGCTGCTACTGTCTACTAAACACGGAAAAAGGAATCATACCAATAGCAATCCTGAAATATAGTATATTAAAGCAATAGTCAAAATCTTCTATCTGCCAAATCATTTATTTCTGAATGAACGCCTGTTTGAGAACATTCAGAACCATGCGAGGGCTCAGCATTCTAAGTGACTGATGTACACATCGGGGTGACAGCTTGGAGCAGGGGGCAGTTGATGTCTTGACAGAAAAGATCAAACAATGATTAGGACAAAATGGGAAGCCGGAGCCTCTGTGCTTTGCACCCCAAGGGGGACCTGCCACCGGATTCTCACAGCCAATGTTTTCAGGACTACATTAAACCACAGGTGCTCAGAACACCTTCAAATGGTGGTTCTTTTGGAAACTGAGTTCTGACCGTACCCCGTTTTGCTCTTTTGGAAGACTTCACATTAGAACACTTCCAGTTCCACAAATGCCTATCCTCACACCGTGAGGAGAGCACGAAGCTAGTATTTGTCAAAGCAGCAGGAGGTGGGCCAGCTAATGAGCCTGCTGTCCGCTGAGTGCCACGGTGCTCCTTCCCTGCTCCCGAAGAGCATCCTGCCTGCCATCTGTGGGGATGGACTGCGTTTTCGTTCTTCTTTCGTTCAATCAAGTCCTTTCACAACCCAATCTTTTTTTCAAGCAAGAAAGACGACTACCTTTTTGAAACTCCTTAACTGTTTTTAAAGTTGACTTCGATATCTTTTACAAAAATTGAATGTATTTTATCTTGGTTTCTTTATAATCTACTATAAGGTTCTTAAAACTCATAATTGCATGAATACATTTATCTGTGGAAATTCAAGTCTTTTTTTTTTTTACTATCATGATTCATGGATATTCTGGCATGAAAATAAATAAATAGATTCCAAAAGAAACAAAAACATATTGAAAGCACAAAAGTAGTCAATAAACTTAAATGTCATCTGAACTTTGATGCTAAATACCAAGATGAGGACAACTAGTTAGGCCTCTTAGGTGGATCTCGGAGTACACTTTATAACCCAGTGTCAGTTCATTTTGTAATATGAGCAGTAGTCTTATTACAACATGGAAATAAATGCAAAACAAAATCTTCCCTCCTGGCTGTTGTTTTAAAGCCACTTAGAATGCTGAGCTCTTGAAAGGTTCTGAATGTTCTCTAATGGGCGTTCATTCAGAAATAAATGATTTGGCAGATAGAAGATTTTGACTCATGGTTGAATATACTATATTTCAGGATTGCTGTTGGTATGATTCCTTTTTTCCGTTTTTAGTAGACAGTAGCAGCTGTAGGATTAATTAACAGGAACTCGCTTTTGAGTCAAAATCATATTAAAAATGGAAATGATCACACCTCCATTCACTGCTTTAGCCAAATGGAACATTTCGAACAATGCCAGAAATGGAAGTTAAGCAGAAAAGAAAACTAGAAATCAAATCATCCAAGCAGCTGAAATATTCATTAAATGGCCATAATGTTATATTATTGCTTTTCTCTGAAAATCGTTGGGACCAATGGGCTGGATACTAGTACATGCTTAGCAAGAGCTGAGTGGATGACGCATTACACCCGACGCTGAAGGACCCTTTTCATTGACTTCCTGGTTCTCAGAAAATGAACAGGAAAGGTCTGTAAGGAGCTGAGGGGAGAACCACTGCTAGGAAACATGTTTTTGGTGGGATTGCAGAGGGAGAAAATTCATTGTCTGAGAGCAGGGAGAAACAACAATTTTTTAAAATGAAATATATTTAAAACCTTAAAACCAACCAGTTTTGGATCACTTAGTATCTCTTAAAAACACTCCAGTGTCACTGGAAGTAGCTCAGAATAAAAATCTCTACTGCAATGATGTTTCATTCTAAATTTTAACCATGTTCAGTGTTTTTATTGAATAGTAACTCAAAAAAATGATTAACATAAATGATTCAAACATCTCAAACATCAGCCTGGTCTTGCTAGAAATTACCAGCCTGGAAGACAGACAGACCGGCTAGATTTTACCACGGCCAGTCATATTCCATGCCAGTGCCACCCATATAAATATAATGGGAGCCAGACACATAACTTCAAATTATCTGGTAGTCACAGTGAGTTAGGTAAAATGAAATAAGTGAAGTACTGTATTTTCTGGCATATAAGACGACTTTTTTAAACCCAGGAAAATCTTCTCAAAAGTCGGGAGTTGTCTTTTTTTGGTGTAGTGTTCCTTGTATTAATATATCACAACTCATTATCACGTCATATAGGACGGGCATATCCCCAACTGTATATTTTAACTGGAAAAGTTGGGGGTTGTCTTATATGCTCAGTCGTTTTATACGCTGGAAAATACGGTACTTGATCTCTGTTTAAATTATATAACATCTGCAGGTGAACAAGTAGACTCCTGTACTCACATTGTTCCAAACACACTCATCTGTTTTCTAGTAACGAAGTGGAATTTGTATTAAATTAAAGGCAATAAAAAATTCAGTTCCTTAGCTGCCCTCGACATATTTCAATGCTCAGTAATCACGTGCAGCTCGTGGTCACAGTCTCAGGGGCTGTCCTATGTGGAAGTCTTCGGGCAAGATTCGAAAGCTCTAGGGCCGTGGCCAGCAAACCGTGGCTCTTTGGCCCCTTGAGTGTGGCTCTTCCACAAAACACCACGGCCTGGGCGAGTCTATTTTGAAGAAGTGGCATTAGAAGAAGTTTTAGTTTAAAAAAGGTGGCTCTCCAAAGACATTCCAATTGTTGGACTGTTGACATTTGGCTCCGTGGACTGAGGAGTTTGCCGACCCCTGCTCTAGGGCAATGGGACAGCCAAACCAAGGGTGCAAGGTTTGGGAGAGTGAAATACGTCTAAAGAGCATATCATACACTTCCTTTTCATTCACCTTTGAATTCAAATAACTTAAAAATCTAGTTTTAAAGAACGGAATTTTAGTTTTACATGACTTTTACTTTTCATGGGGCCTATTGCCCTTATTACTGATGAATCTGCTGATGATATGTTACTAAATGCCAGGTGGTAGTGAGAAAGGGTATTGGATGTAAGTAGAAAGCTGGTAAGCAGAATAAGGCACCACCTGATTAACGATTAACCATGTCAAAGGGAAACGATACCATTCTACTGCCCTCAGTTAGAAAAATGTCTAATCAACTCCTTCATATGTGATATCTTGTACAGTGACTCTTCAAAACATGTTTCTGGACCTATATGTGGTAAAGAAGTTATTTTCAGTTCTTGCACACATATATGTGCTTTACTATGGAGTGGTGGATTTTTAAAGTTATTTTGAATTACATGTAGAAGTTGCAGTGATTCACTGTGAACACGTCTCCTGGGACCTCGCCTGCCTGTTTATTTCACATCCTAGCTTCCGTGTAAAATCACACCAGGCAGAGACTAACGTGGACATTTCCCCAAGAAAAACGATTTTCTCAAAGGGCTTCTCTGTGTTTCCTATAGCCTGAATCCCAGGCAAATCTGAAAATAACACCCTCAGACATCACATAATATTTGCAGTATTTCAAAGTTAAAAAGCATTATGCTAAGTGAAATCAGCCAGTCAATGAAAGAAAAGCACCACATGATCTCACTCACTTATGAATAATAAAGAACATTATAAACTGATGAACAAAAAAGATAGATACAGAGGCAGTGAAGCATTAAACAGACTGTCAAACTATATCGGGAAGGTTAGGGAGAGGTGGGGTAGATAAGAGATCAACCGAAGAACTTGTATGCATGCATGTAAGCATCACCAATGGACACAAGACATTGGAGGGTTAGGGTATGCCTGGGAGTGGGGGTAGGGGAGCAATGGGAAGATATGTATACATGTAACACATTAATAAAAAAATTAAAGAAATAAAAGTTAAAAAGAAGCTATGAAGGAAGTTCTTCTCCCCGTTTACAGTACACTTTATCGCCTACCTATACCTAGAAATCTGTGTATAGGTAGGCGATAAACTGATTTGCAAAATAAGTATTTTGACATTTGAGCTACATCTCATTTTTTATCAAGTGCTTTATTTTATTTTATTGTATTAATTCTTTATTGTTGAAAGTATTCCATATGTCTCCTTTCCCCCCCATTGACCTCTCCCCACCCCACCCCCATTCCCACCTCTCAGCACAGGCCCTCTCCCCCCTATCGTCTGTGTCCCTGGGTTCTGCTTCAATGCCTGCATGCAAGTCCTGGGGTTGCTCTTTACCCTCTCCCCCACTCCTGCCTTTTTCATGTCCGCAGGGCCTCGTGACGAGGGTGCTTTTTCATGTCCGCAGGGCCTCTGCGATGAGGGTGCTTCCTGGACCCCGAGTCCCGGGTGGAGGTTAAGTGACTTACCCAGGGTGGCCTGCTAACCACGGAGCAGGCGCCAGGACCCGCTCGCAGGCCAGGGTTTCTCCCCAGTTCCTCCGAGTCAAGTTGCGAAGTATTTTTAGTCTCCCGGCTCCCTCCACGTCAGGCAGAGCCAACACATAACGGTTTGCACCAGGCGTAAAGTAATGCGTTCTACAGAGAGAAAACGGCGCGTGGACAGTTTTGGAGAAAAAGGAGATTTCTGCAACTGACCTCATGATTTGAGCTTCTTCCCGGGACACTTTCTGCAACGTTGTTTTTGCGGAGGCTGCGGGGACAGCAGGGTGGCGTGGCGTGTGGAGTGCAGCCTTGGGCATGTGGCATCCATCACCGCCCTCAGGCACAGTCACGGGGGACCCCGTCCCACGCCCCAGGCTCAGGGGACCCCGAGGCAGCCAGCGCTGAGGAGAGATGCTTTGCAAGGTCCAAGTGATCCTCTTGGGTGCTCCTGTTGGGTGAGATGGCCACGGCTTCCGGCCCACCCTGCTCTTTTAGATCCCCCCCCCCACATCTGGCCCCACACTCACCCCCAGCTCTTAGCCTGCCTCAGGCCTGGGCTGGCTCCTCCGGGTCTGGCCTTCATGCCTCCACCACACCCTGAAGCGAGCCCCTCCCAGCCCTGAGGTGCTAAGGGTGGTCCTGGTGTGTGGGGACCAGTGTGGCTACGACAGCGGCGGGTGAGGCAGGACAGAGGGGGGACTGGGCAGAGGAGAGGGGCTCTGTCCCGAGAACACCACCAAGTCAGAGATCGGAGTCTGCGCGTGGCCTTCTGGGGTTTCAGGGAGCAGTGTTGGTGATGGTAAGAGCACAGGAGATCCTGTATGGAACGTGATTAGCTCGGTTTGGTGAACATGTACATGTGCGGTCTCGGAGCCTCCACTGGTACTTTTGACCCGAGTCTTAACAAATGTCAGAGGCATGTGACCGGTGAACAGAAACAGATCCAGAGACAGAGAAGCATCATCAGATGCTCAAACCTCAGAGGGAAAGTAGGGGAGGTGGGGGTGAGGGCGGAGAGATCAACCAAGAGACTTATGTGCATGTACAGTGGTACCTCGAGATACGAGTGCCCTAACAGACGAGATTTTTGAGATACGAGCCATCGAGCGAGCGATTTTTGCTTTGAAAAAAAAGCAACACTTGAGATAGGAGTCATCGCGCAGATCGACCGGCTGCACACGACCCACCAGTTTACCGCGACGCGTGCGTCTCATAGTTTCCCACGCCTCAAGGTGACGGAACGAATTAAACTCGTATCTCGAGGTACCACTGTATATGGGCCTCACCAATGGACACAGACACTAGAAAGTGAGATTGGGGGTTGGGGGACAAAGAGGGCTAACTACACATTTGTTATACCTAAATCAATAAAACCAATCAATCATTCATTCAATCAATCAATCAATCGTCAGAGGCAGACCCTGAAAGCAGAAGAGAACATGGATCCCAGCTCAACTAGTTAAGTAACGTCATCAGTGAAAGCAAACAGCCTCTGGAACTTTCTGCTGCTTCCTCTGTAAAGCGGGGTTCAGAACACCAGATACCCCGGAAGACACGCTGCTTAGACACGGGACACGGAAGTGTCTTCTTCCCCTAACACGAGATGCTCATCCTCCTCCTCACGGGTTTGATGCTGTTCAAGGCGGAAGCTGGAGAGAGGGTTCTGCGTGTTTGTTACGCACAAGGCATTCATCCGTCCCAGCAGAGAGAGGGCAGAGCGGACTGGGCAGCTCAGTGGTCCACTCCTGGGTGGGGCTCCGTCTTACTGCAGCTGGAGGAAGGAGCTCTCCCTTCATCACCACTGGAGGTGCCGGGGGGGGGGTTGATGTGGCCACGGCTTGGAGCCTCCTCCCTGTTTCTGGAGGAAAGAGCAGCATCAAGGGTTGGAGTGGAAGGTGTGGAAGGTTCTTCCTTCTCACCGGCTCAAGGATTTCTCTTTCCCTCGGAGCTCCCACCTCCTTCTCGCCCACAGAAGGAAGGTGGGAGATTCAGGCCCAAGAACCCAGAACCACGGGGAGAGGAAGAACGCTCCTCTGAGTGACACAGCTACAGGAAGGCCGATGAGCCTCAGGAACCCAGACATGAAGTCAGGGGGTGGCCTGGAGAAAGAGGGGCGCCACCCTGGAGAAAGGTCACCGTGTCCTCTGAGGGAATGTGACATGTGTGTGGCTGTGTGCTCAGAGACACAGGTGCAGGCATGGAACGTGGAGGGGGTAAACGCTATTCAAATCCATGGCCCCAGGAGGGACTTGAAAAATGCAGTTCTCGTCCAAAACTCTTCACCGGGAAGGAAAGTATTTACTTTTTGTTTCAGAAAGAAATGGTCGATGCTGGCGGGGGAAATGTCAGTTTCAGAGATTTCCATAGATCTGTCACCAAAATATCTTCCTAAGCCCCTTCTTTCCGTCATCTTGGCGTTTTTCTCAATGTCATTGACCTCTCATTGCCAGGATACTTGTATTGTGAAATAGATGCTCCCCGTGTGACCACCGCATCCATCAGTGTCACGCACTGAGGTGTTAAGTAATGTTGGAAGCATGATCTTCGGATTAGAGATCCATATAACAAGCCACTTGCTCAGTGTTACATCTGGAATTCAGACTTTAGTTTTCGTGGAGCTGGGCAATCTTCAAGATGCCTATGGTTTAGAGTTTGCCCCGCGTCTGGTACAGCGCACGTGGGAAATCTGGTCCGGGACATGGGTCTCATTTCCAAACTGCACGAAGCGTGGCATTGGGAAGACTCACAAGGGAAGCTTCTAGAACATATTTTCACCAACTCATTGCGCTTAGCACTCACTTTTTCTGTGCTTCTCTGAAGTGTTACCCATTGAATTAGTTTCCAGGGCAGCCTGACAAAATATGAGACAGGGTGGCTTCAAAACACCAGAACATTCTCTCCCAGTTCTGGAGGGCGGAGTCCACCATGAGGTGTGAGCAGGGCCCAGGCCCTCGGAGGCTCGGGGTGAGTCTTCCTGCCTCTCCCTCCTGTGGTGGCTGTGACCTTGACATCCCTTGTTTTTAGCTGCATCCCTCCAAACCAGTGGTTCTCAACCTTCCTAAGGCCGTGACCCTTGCATGCAGTTCCTCATGGGGTGGTGACCCCCAACCATGAAATGTTGCTGCTGTTATGCATCGTGATGTAAATATCTGCATTTTCCGATGGTGTTAGGCGACCCCTGTGAAAGGGTCGTGCGACCCCCAAAGGGGTCGTGACCCACAGGTTGAGAACCGCTGCTCCAAACGCTGTCTCTGTTGCCACAGGATGGCGTTTTGAAAATGATTGATTCTAGAAATATCTAGAAGAGATACAGTTCTAGCGATAGAGAGCAGATGGGAGGCTTTTCAGGCGTGGGGGAGAGAGAAGAGGAGGAGGAACTGCTTATGGAGGGAGGGCTGTCTGAGCGGGATGGAAATCCCTCGCTCCCTTCAGCCGCACCGTGTGAGTTGTCACCTCGCCACGTGTCCTCCCAGTGTCCTGGCTTCTCCCATCCTCTGCCCCTTCCCAGGAGGGCGTGTTTCCCCTGGGAACTGCTCTGTGACTAGCAACCCTCCCGACAGCAGAGTGCAGTTCTGGCTACTGCGTTTGCATCCAGAGCTGTATGTGGCCTCTCGCCAACACAAATCCCCTGTTAGCGTCCTCCGAAATGATTCCAGTGTATGTGGCTCAGGCCAAAAGCAACAGGAAAGTAAGGCCTCACATGTTCCGTGTGGCTGATAGGGCAGTGATGGATGGTTGTTGTTCTTCTGTCTGTCCACAGCTCTGCATTCGGGCCCTTTCCCTCTCACAGGGCGGCCACGTGACACTCCCTAAAATAGCGACTTGCTCCTTTGGCTAGCCCGCCGGGTACCCCTGTGCTGTTAAATGCGGATTCTGAGAAGTGCTACGGATCCTCATCCAGCATTCATTCAGGTGGAGGACACCATTTCCCCAGCTTCTACTCTGGCCTGGACTCACTTGTTCTGAGTCTATACCAGTGTGGATCCGGTGACATGTGCAACATGCACAAAAGATAATTGCTGATGAACTTGAAGCTGTTCTACTAATTCACAGGAAATGAGTTCCTTTGCCCAGTAACTTGATATGTATTCCTTCTCACCCCATTCTTTTTTTTAATATACATTTTATTGATTTTTTACAGAGAGGAAGGGAGAGGGATACAGAGCTAAAAACGTCGATGAGAGAGAAACATCAATCAGCTACCTCTTGCACACCTCCTACTGGGAATGTGCCCACAACCAAGGTACTGGCCCTTGACCGGAATCGAACCCAGGACCCTTTAGTCCGAAGGCCGACGCTCTATCCACTGAGCCAAATGGGTTTCGGCCATTCTTACCCCATTCAAACAAGACACCCCGAAGGCCTACAACCAGAGAGAACACCACGAGCTCCACTTTGAAGGCAGTGCTTCCTGTGCGGAGCCTGCAAGGTGCCTGCAGGAGTGCACCCTAAGGAAGCCGGACAAGGTCTAGCACACCAACATCCAGTCTCAACGCCTCAGCCCTTGAGCTTGGAATGACTTGGCCCGGCTCAGTGTCCCTCTTCTCAAAACCATAGAAGAAGTCATAACTGCTGTTAGAGGTGGATTTATAACATTTAGCAAAGACAGAAATATTGTTTTTAGAGCTGAAGAATGTAATAAGAATGTAATGGCTTAGAGAGTGGACAATCCCCTGAGCTGGACGAGGCCAAGATGGCCATTTCCCAGCAGCACCTGGGGTGGGGCCAATCCCGCGTTATTGCTACTCCACTTCCCTTTGATGCTGCCAAGGCAGTGACTCCCATGACATTCAGAGCATGTTTCGTGTTCTGGGAGGAGAACCCAGCAGGAAGGCTTGGCCCCTGCAGCCGCTGACCATCCCGTGCTCTGAGCTGCCCAGAGGACATGTGGGGACAGAGAGAGACCCTTGTAAGCCTTCTTCATAACATCTGTGAAGCCAATGGGCCCAC
Organism: Lasiurus cinereus; assembly: GCA_011751065.1. NCBI lineage: Eukaryota > Metazoa > Chordata > Mammalia > Chiroptera > Vespertilionidae > Lasiurus > Lasiurus cinereus. The sequence continues at coordinate 683,693 of JAAGEH010000026.1, forward strand.
CATTGGCCAGTGGGGCTTTGTCTGTGTGGCTATGATTAGTTATTCAGATTTGTTAGTTATGTGACATGGAAACCAGCCTGGAATTCCTCACAAGCTGGAGTCAATACTTAGTAACTGATTAAACACGTTTTCTTTCCAATTCTCGGTCCATATCCATCCTTCTAACACATCTGAACTGGAAACAGAAAATACCATCTCATGAAGATACCTGTATACTTTAGCTAAGATGGAATTTATAATTGTACTGGAGGCCCCAGTGCATGAAATTCGTGCATGGGGAGGGAGGAGGGCCCCTCAGCCCAACCTGTACCCTCTCTAGTCCAGGAGCTGTCAGGGGATGACCTACTGATGGCTTAGGTCCACTCCACATGGTTCTCTGCTCTCTGCAGGGCCTGGCTACTTCACTGCCACTGCTGGGCCTGGGGGCTTCACCACCACATCCATGCGAATGAAGCCGCCATGCTCTGCTGTCCACTCTCTGTCCAGCGGTGGGGCTGACAGGACTGGGGACTCAAACGGGGCTGAGGGGCCTGGGTGCCACCATTTTGTGGCTATGGGTGCCATCATCTTTGTGATGGAGTGACAGTTAATTTGCATATTACCATTTTATTAGATAAGATGCTTTTCTTCTTGTCTATAACATGTGGTCTCATACAAACTCTCTCTATATAAAAGCCTAAGTGACCAATTGACTGGTAGCTGTGATGCACACTGACCAGCAAGGGGCAGATGCTCAATACACAGGCATGGAAACATGGAACAGACTGATGAATCTCAGAGGGAAGGGGATAGGGGGAGGGCAGGAAGAGATTAACCAAAGATCTTATATGCATAGTTGAGGCCTGGTGCATGGATTTGTGCACCAGTGGGGTCTCTCAGCCTGGCCTGCAAGGATTGGGCTGAAACCTGCAATTCGACATTCCCTGAGGGGTCCTGGATTGTGAGAGGGTGCAGGCCAGGCCAAGGAACCCCACCAGTGCACAATTACGTGCAGGTGCAGGTCAGAAGGAGACACATGAAATCTCTACCTTTAACAGCTTATTCATTCTGAACTATGTCTCCCAGATGTCCAAATTTCTCAAAGTGGTTTATAGGGGTGAGGATTTATGACATCTTGAATTAATTTATGTTATTTCATAATTAAACAATTTGATTTATATGCAATGTCAATGAATTTCTAAGAAAGACTATCCAATTTTCCTATACTGGGTGCCGTTGGGTAGTGTGCAGCAAAAACAGTCCTGACATATGACACATAAACTTTATTTTGATGTTAGAAAGCTGCTCCATATCCTGGCAGGAGTTGAATAAGGAAATGCCTGCCGGGGGTTGAATGTTGGCTCTGAACTCGCCATGTGGGGTTGAAGTCCTTCAGCCTCGGAGTACTCGGCTTCCTCACCTCTGACATGAGGCTCCAACAGCCAGGTCCTCACAGGTTGCTGGCAGACTAAGTGAGTGAATGAAATCTCCCGCTATCTTATCTCACTCAGTTTCTCCATCAATGCTGCGACCATTAATATGTGCCACCACCGCGTCTAGACAGTTACCTTAAACTCAGTGAAAGCTCTGAGAGGCTGAGTACAACAGGATGAAAAAGGGTTGTTCTCATTTGTCAAAATTTACTTTCGTACTTTCTAGGTGCTAGTCTCTGCTAAACACTTAGTTACACAGAAAAGAAATACAACTCAGATATTTAAATGAGAATGGAGGAGGCTGATAGTAAATAAGTACTTAGATAAAAATCACAAGTGCGCCAAAACCGGTTTGGCTCAGTGGATAGAGCGTCAGCCTGCGGATTGAAAATTCCCGGGTTTGATTCTGCTCAAGGGCATGTACCTTGGTTGTGGGCATATCCCTAGTAGGAGATGTGCAAGAGGCGGCTGATCAGTGTTTCTCTCTCATTGAACTCACTATCCCTCTCCCTTCCTCTTTGTAAAAAATAAATAAAATATTTTTTAAAAAATCACAAATGCTCTATAGGAAGGAAACATTGATTTAGTTTCTTCGTCTCACGTTCAATCATTGAAAATGGTACCCCTTTGATTAAGTTTCTAGCAGAAGGCATCATGGCCTTCTCCATTCTCCACGCCACTTGTGAACTGTATCTCCCTGACCGCAGGCCCATTATCAATGTAGGAGCCTGGGAGGAAATGGACTCTGGCGCACGGACACTTTGCGGGTTTTTAAGGAAAGACACTGGAAGACATGAGCCTCTGCTCTCAACCCCACTTCCCCGAGAGTCTAGAGCAGTGGTTCTCAACCTGTGGGTCGCGACCCCTTTGGGGGTTGAACGACCCTTTCACAGGGGTCGCCTAAGACCATCGGAAAATGCAGATACTTACATCACGATGCATCACAGTAGCAACATTTCATGGTTGGGGGTCACCACCCCAAGAGGAGCTGTATGCAAGGGTCGCGGCCTTAGGAAGGTTGAGAACCACTGGTCTAGAGGCTTTGCTCTTGTCAGAGCTGAAATGGAAGAACCGGAAACAGTTCTGCTTCCCACTCTGTGATCCCACTGTTTGTCATCCTCTTTGTGAAGAGCATCTCCTAATGACTTCCAGACCCTTCTCGCCATCACGCGCTCAGGACTCGGAAACGCGCCGTGGCACGTCCTGCCTGAGCCCATGGTGAGAGATGCTTCTGGAAACAAACTGCTTCCAGTTCCGCCCCGGAGTAGGCCCACGTTGGGTCCCTCCTCCCAGCGAAAGGACAAGGTAATGCAATCTGTGCAAGAGATGGATTCTGCTAGGATGACCCCGCATTCTTGTTCTGGCTGGAAAGACCTCTCCCCTGGTCGGTGATGGATGGGATAGGATGCGGCCAGGCCCCTGGGGCTGTTCTCTTTTACAGGAAACCAAACCCGCCCTCCGGTAATCCCGGCTCTGAGGACGGACTCGGGGAACAGGTCTAAGTGGCAGACACCATGGGGTTCAGCGGAAAACACCTGGCAGGTTGGGAAAAGCCCCAACTCTTACCATCCTTTCAAACCCAGCCTTTGCTAAGGGGTACCTCAGTCAACGTCACCCCAACCAATTCGCTAAATAAAGAAAACGCTTAGCTGAAACCGGTTTGGCTCAGTGGATAGAGTGTCGGCCTGGGGCCTGAAGGGTCCCAGGTTTGATTCCGGTCAAGGGCATGCATCTTGGTTGTGGGCACATCCCCAGGAGGGGGCTTGTGGGAGGCAGCTGATGGATGTCTCTCTCATGGATGTTTCTGACTCTCTATCTCTCTCCCTTCCTCTCTGTAAAAAATCAATAAAATATATTTTAAAAAAAAAGAAATAAAACTTTAAAAAAAAAGAAAACCCTTATTAGTCCACCTAATTCTCACTATGCCAAAGAATACCTTTATCTCCTTACTGAGTGTGTTCTTTTCCTATTATAGTTGTTTACATTTTAAAATGTATTTGTATAACATTTGTTTTTAGGAAATAAATCGATGACTTTCTACAAGCAATTTTTTTTCTTCATTATTTGGGTCTACACTAACAACTCCTTATATACAGGGTGGGGCAAAAGTAGGTTTACAGTTGGTCCTGTGGAAAGTAAGACAGTAATTAATAAGTAATAATATAAGAACAAACAGTGGTCCGTGGACTCACACCTGCACACCCACTTTTGCCATAGCCTGTATATTCAGTCCATTCCGTTAAACAGAGGATGTGTAAGACATGTGCAGAGGATGGGTAAGACAGGGAAATGGACAGGCACCGTGCGGGCCTTCAGCAAACTGTCCCTCAGAAGCTCTGCCCCTGTCCCTGCAGGCTCCCCTGGTCCCCAGTTCCCCCTGGTACCTGCACCCACTTTGACTGGGCAAAGGATGGGCATTTACGTCGCAGCGAGAATATGTTTGTCATCATGGCCATCAATGCAGCAGAGAGCCGCAAATGAGTTTACCTGTCTCTGTGTCAATTCATGAAATACGTTTTCTTTCCATTTTTTAAACTTAGATTGTTCCAATGAAGAGTTCTGACCCGTAAAATTCAGAATAGAACAGACTTGATTTTAACTCTAAGCCCAACTGCAAATAAATTCTCTCTTTTTTTTTTTTTTTTTGCTCTTGAAAATAATATGGGTTTAGTGCAGCGGTCCGCAAACTCATGAGTCAACAGAGCCAAATATCAACAGCACAACGATTGACATTTCTTTGGAGAGCCACATTTTTAAACTTAAACTTCTTCTTACGCCACTTCTTCGAAAGAGACTCGCCCAGGCCGTCGTATTTTGCGGAAGAGCCACCATCAAGGGGCCAAAGAGCCACATGTGGCTCACGAGCCACAGTTTGCTGAACACGGGTTTAGTAAAAAGGACACAGATGTGAAGTTCTCCCTCGTACTATCTATGAGCTCCTAGCCTTATTTTCCGTAGTTTGAAGGTATTTTAATGATAACAACTATCTGTGTGCATTTAATATTGAACCACAGAATGACCGGCAGGGAGAAGCTGATGAGCAAGTGCCATTTAACCGGAGTTGGTTTGATTGCAACCTGTATTATATTCATGTATCCCCTGAGCGCACCCTAATGGGCACTACAATAAGGAGGGCAGATGTTGTGTTTTCCACTTCTTTTGTATTTCTGTCATTTTCAACACAAAACTGGGAACTTCCAGAAGATTCTTACTGAATGATCAATCTAGTCATTTCACTAAAGGATAACATGATGAAATCAGATCTGAAAATGCTAGAGACAAGTCTGCAAAGATGTGCTGGTAAATAAACAATGCCAGGAAAAATGGCGATGGATAGTCACTCTTTTTAAGACAATTTTGAAAATTGACATTGAGCGGCTTCTCCAGTACCTTTCCATGACACGGTTTAGCGGAAACGTTCCTATGGACCAACTCTGAGACCAATCATCTCGATCTGGAGTTAAAACCACAGGCGAGTCACTCTTAATGCGAATAATGATTGAATTCTAATCATCTTAGGGGTGGTAGCTGATGATACTTAGTGATGGGATTACATTTCCAAGCACTGCATTGTTGAATTATTTCCCATGGAAATCTGGCGGGCTTGTCTGCAGTGTAATGCTAAGAGATCCAGTATTTTTACCAACAGTTCTTTCTGAGACACAGTGTGGGATAAAGTTTTAATTTTCTTACGTCGCATCCTATGAAACATCCGGATAAGAATCTGAGTCTGAGGCTGGGAAGGCGTGTTACTGGATACGCCTCATTTGTAATCACAGGCACAGAGCTGACTTAAGACTCGGATGCTTTGGGGAGAGATATAAACTATTTAGAACATATATGCCAACTAATCAACGCTAGGCTCCAGAGATGGTCAGAAAGCACATTTCTAGGTGATTCCCCTCCCCACATCACCAACCTTGTCTGCTTTCTCCACAGACTGTGTGTGTGTGTGTGTGTGATCACACCTAATTATAATCAGTATGTGTTATATGTTATTGTAACATGATGTGTGTGTGTCACACCTAATTCTAATCAGTATGTGTTATATGTTATTGTAAAATGATGTGTGTGTGTGTGTGATCACACCTAATTATAATCAGTATGTGTTATTGTAACATGATGTGTGTGTGTGTCACATCTAACTATAATCAGTATGTGTTATATGTTATTGTAACATGATGTGTGTGTGTGTCACACCTAATTATAATCAGTATGTGTTATATGTTATTGTAACATGATGTGTGTGTTACACCTAATTATAATCAGTATGTGTTATATGTTATCGTAACATGATGTGAGTGTGATCACACCTAATTATAATCAGTATGTGTTATATGTTATTGTAACATAATGTGTGTGTGTGTGTGTCACACCTAACTATAATCAGTATGTGTTATATGTTATTATAACATGATGTGTGTGTGTGTCACACCTAATTATAATCAGTATGTGTTACAGTGGTACCTCGAGATACGAGTGCCCTAACATATGAGATTTTTGAGATATGAGCCGTCGACCGAGCGATTTTTGCTTTGAAATACGAGCAACAGTTGAGATACGAGTCATCGTGCAGATCAGCCGGCTGCACACGACCCATCAGTTTACCGTGACTCAAGCGTCTCATAGTTTCCCACGCCTCAAGGTTATGGAATGAATTAAACTCGTATCTCGAGGTACCACTGTATATGTTATCGTAACATGATGTGTGTGTGTGATCACACCTAACTATAATCAGTATGTGTTATATGTTATTGTAACATGATACACGTGTATGTGAAAATCCAGAGCATTTGTTTGTGTAACACAGACACTATTCTTGATTCTCTGTGAGCAGCTGGCCTCCTCTCCCGTTACTGCTGCTAACATTTCTCTCCTGGCCTCGTCTTTCCTCACCTCTACACCCCTCCTCTGTGCGGGGCAGCCCTGGGTTTGGAGGTGGTGCAGAGAGAGGGGAGAGACAGAGCTGGGAGGGGATGTGTCTCCGACTTTACTCCCGACTTTCTCAACAACCAAATGAAGGGAATATACATACATATTCACACATCTCTCTAAAAACCGTGCTTAGCTGAAGTATCTAATGATTGTCATAGCGTACCTAAACTTTTCCTTGAATTATTTCCAAATTTACCTGATCTATTTCTACCGGTTCACAGATTAAAACTCAAATGATAAACAGTAACCTGTATGAGGAAATCGTTTTTAAGAATGAAATAATTTAAAAATGCTAACTTTAGTAGCACCATTATTACATTATTATGCAATAATATGATACTGTGATGTTAAAATAATAATGCCAACAGAAATGAAGATAGGAGAAAAAAACCTTCATGTACTCTCTTGGGTCATCAAGAAATCAGCCCATCCTGACATTGTGCGCGTGTTCCCATCACATCTGTGTCCACAGACTATCATCCACGCAGAGTGGAAACCCAAAGCTAAGAGCTTCCTAAGAGGGCGTGGTCATTTTCCATCCCATCAATGAAGGTTTAAAATCTCACTGTATGGCTAATATGTGATATCAGTGTTTATTCTTTTTAAAAAAATATATTTTATTGATTTTTTACAGAGAGGAAGGGAGAGAGAGAGTTAGAAACATCGATGAGAGAGAAACATCGATCAACTACCTCTTGCATATTTCCTACTGGGGATGTGCCTGAAACCAAGGTACATGCCCTTGACCGGAATTGAACTTGAGACCCTTCAGTCTGCAAGCTGATGCTCTATCCACTGAGCCAAACCAGTTAGGGCTAGTGTTTATTTTTAAGAAAGTAGTTAAAGTTGGGGGAAAATGAGTTTCTAGTAATGCTTGGTAAACTGAGATCCAGGATGGCACAAAAATGTGACGTAATTTTAGTTTTATAAAACTAGACGACAGCCCTGGCTGGCATGGCTCAGCTGGTGGGCGTTGTTCTGTGTAACAGAAGGTGGCCTGTCAGATTCCTGGTCAAGGCACACGCAGGGCTGCAGGCTGGATTTCGGTGGGGGCCATGGAGGAGGCAGCCACGGATGTATCACTCACATCAGTGTTTCTCTCTCTCTCCCTCTCTCTGCCTTTCTTTCTCTCTAAAGATCAATATGATTCTTTTAAAAAAGTTCAGAATCCAGATTTTTAAAATGTAGTTTCCATTGCTTCTTTGTCATGTAATCCTTTGCCCTAGAGATTATGCTGGAGGCAAGATTTTCGGGATTCCACAAACACTAGGAATGCCAACTGTTCAAATTGAATGTTTCCCTCTTTTAGTTTATTGATTCTACAACAGAATCAGTAACTCTTCTGTTAGTTGTTCAAGGGCATTTCTAGTGGAAAACTTTTAGTAATTGTTTTACCTGTAGAAAAAAATGTGTCCTAATTCATAATGAATGCAGTCTCTATATTAAAAATGTAAATGTGACTAGGTTATCTTGGAAAAAATAAGCTGGTGTTGCAACTGTCTATGGCCAATGTCCCTTGAATCCCATCCATTTAAATATATATCTTTTAATTGATTTTTTACAGAGAGAAAGGGAGAGGGATAGAGAGATAGAAACATCGATAAGAGAGAGACATCGATCAGCCGCCTCCTGCATGCCCCCTACTGGGGATGTGTCCACAACCAGGATACATGCCCTTGACCGGAATCGAACCTGGGACCTTTCAGTCCGCAGGCCGATGCTCTATCCACTGAGCCAAACCGGTTTCGACGAATCCCATCCATTTGATTGACATGGCCCGAAATAGGTAAGAGCCTGGATTTCTGGAGTTGAAGCAATCATGGTGACGAGAAAAAGGAGAGGCACAGATGCCGGGAGACCAAGGTGTGTATGTGTGTGTGTGTGTGTGTGTGTGTGTGTTTTGTTGTTGTTATTTTGTTGTTGATAGCTTTGTAGACTGGCTTTTAAAGTAATTTTTCAGCAGAGAGTCAATTTGCCTCTTGCATGAAAAGTCCCCATTGTGCGGCAAAAGGCTTCAGTGCGTGCCGGAAAACACTGATAGAAGAAAAATAAAGAGCTGACGCATGAAACCCGGTATGTATTACATGTCTCAGACTCAAGATGAATCTGTGTGTCCCAGAAGTATTGGCCCTGGAGGCATGTAAAAGAACTTCGAAATAAAACGGAAAGAGTTATAGATCAAAGAGAATTGAGAGCCATTACTCTTTTTCTCCAAAGTCTCATGTTCTGTGTGAATATCAATGACTCTGTGGTTAGACATCATTCAGTCAATTTTGTCATTTATCACAAAGTCAAAGTTTTGACCTTCGGGAATTCAAGGTTATTACTCGTTGTCTTAATACTAATGACAATGAGATTATTGTAATAATTCTACTGTTCTCTGTGTCCAGGGACTGTGCTTCCCATACCTGTTTTCATTTAATAGGATCAGAATCCTCTGAAGCAGGAACTCTTACCTGTGTTTTATCCGTGAGGAGCCTGAGGCTCAGCAAATGCGTGGAACTGGTGGCTGGTGGCCTGCTGGCGCTAGAGGCATCCACACTGTGACAGCAAAGTGGCAGGAGCGTGGTCTCAGCTTCTGGTCAGTGCCACTGACGTGCCGAGACCCGCAAACGCCAAAGTGTGAGGCATAAACTTCCATCCTGCCCTGAAGAGAACAATTAAACTCAATTTTGGGAATTTCTAAACGTTATTGTTTTTAAAATTCCAGTTTAAAACTGCTTTATATGACTTCAAGGTAGTATTAATATTTTTTTGCTGTGTTAACACATATTTATGTTTTATCAGAGTTTCAACCTCTTCTCTTACAAAATGTAGATATCTACCTAGAATAATAAATATTATCTACGAAGATCTACTAAGATATAGTAAAATTTTCTGTGAAGGGTCATATCTATACTAATAAAAGCCTTGGGGGGTGATCAGGCCAGCAGGGCAGGGTAGTTGGGGGCAATCAGGCTGGCAGAGGAGCAGTTAGGGGGCAATCAGGCAGGCAGGCGAGTGGTTAGGAGCCAGTGGTCCCAGATTGTGAGAGGGATGTCTGAATGCAGGTTTAGGTCAGATCCCACCGGGCCTCTAGTAAATTTATAAAAAGCTTTTGGTCAAAATAAGAGAGCCCTGACATAATTCATCAGAGGTAGACCCTGGAAACATCTTCCTTTTTGATGGCCCATTTCTCTGTTGTAAAGTCTGGAAAAAGGACCTTTTCCAGAAAATGTATTTCCTTGTATGACAATCCATAAAGTACCATAAAACTAAGCCTCACTAGGCACCATGTTAGTTCTTAGATCTGAGCTGTTTCTTTATTTCAGAGTATGGAGGTGTAATTCACATTTGACTAACGTATTTGGCTCAGTATGGCTGGAAGTTAGGACAAACCATTCGTTATATAGGAAAACACATTTTTGTACATGCGGCAGAAGGAAATTTAGCTAGCTCCCTCCAACGGCTCCAAGGATGTTGTTTCTACTTAGTCCTTGATGATCCTTGACCTCAGTTATCATGACGGGCGCCACCTGTTTAAAGTCTCTGCATCAACAGGCATTTTAGCTCCACAGTGCTGGTTAAGTGCACATAATGCTATGGTTTGCCAGAATCATACGTGACCCCAGAAGAATTGGGAGTGTGCACCCACTTAAATCTCACAGCATAGGATCCAAGTGTAACATCAGTCATAACTGAGTTGGGACAGAGCCCTGCTTAACGCAAATAGTTCAGTTGACTGATGAGTTTGACCCATCACCTCTGAATTTTGGAACCCAGAAAAATTTAGGGCATTAGCTAATGTACATTTTCCAAAAACCAAAAAATGACCTCAGTTTAAATATGTACTTTGAACCCCTGGTTTCTTCAAGGTACTTATATTTCAGATAGAAATTACTAATAAGATCTACTTTCAATACACCGCATACGCAGAGTTTAGCTTTGACCACAGAGGAAGGTCAGCTGGGGAGATTGTTTCAGACCACCATCTCTAGGCAGACCTGTTTCAACACATAGAAACTGTACATAGAAGTACACAGAAGTGCCTGCATGGAAGCTTTGCTATTACATGGCTGGGGCATGACAGTGAATTTTTGGAACTTGAGTTTCACTCCCCGGCTAGGTCATCTGATATGGTAACCAGCACCAAGCACAAATATCATCAATAGAGTTGCAATTCTACGAGCATGAGTATCACTGACAACTCATATTTTGCTCAAATCCATTCCCTTTCATTTAAAAGTTAATTATTGCAAAGGAGTAATCAGCCACACAGGACACAGAACCTTGTAGCCTACCTGACTTCTGTTTCCTGTAAAATGAGACATTTTTTATTGATCATTCTGAAACACGGTCTTCCCATCCCAGCCTCTAACTCTCGGCACATTTTGTTACCCGCAGACTCTTTTCACGTCTGGGATGGAGATAGTCCTGCTACGGCTAGAGGAATTCCTGGATACTTTCAAGTAAACGCTCGCCAGAACACAGTCTCCCCGGGACATTCCTGAACTCTGACCCCTCGGGGTCACAGAGGGCCGCCTCCCGTTGCCTTGGAGAGTGACCTCAGGGCAGGGCTTCTCCAAACAAACCTCGGGGTGCGCTCTGTGTTGTTTCAGGGGCCGGCGCCGCTAATCCCAGGACGGCATGCTTCCTCCGGCTTGGTCTGCTGTGATTGACAGCTGCAGGCAAGGCATATGCAAACCCTCCAGTTCTGGAAGACTTTGTACCAATTCCGCAGGCATCCAGAGCGATCGGTAAGGAAACCTAAGAATGAGGTATCACACCCACGTGGAGAAGGGCTAGGTTTTACCTTCCTGATTAAACCTCTGCGCCTCCTGTCCCCCAGGCCACTGGCCATGTTCCCCAGGGAGCGATTCTGGAAGGAAGGAGGTTGCCGCTGAGAAGATGTGTTAGGTTCCCTTCAACTTGCAGAACCTCGGTGTCCTGGCACAGTTTGATAAATGATAATTACCTTTAGAAGTCAACTCGCAAAGTAAGTTTAAAAAATGTGTACGTAGCAGGAGACGGGCAATCTGACAAGTTCTAGTTCCTTCCTTGGGAAGGTTGGTGACAGACCACTCCTAAGGCAGCGGGGTTTGCTGGGCTGAGGCACCAGCGGCAGGGAAGCGGGTGTGTGTGTGGATGTGTGTGTGTGTGTGTGTGTGTGTGTGTGTGTGCGTGTGTTGAGAAAACATCTTCACCTCCACTGATCTGCGCTTAAAAGCAGCTTCACAAAGGTGCTCGCTGTTTTATGCATCCTTTCCCTCCCCGGAGCCCGAACATCAAGGCCTCAGGGTGGTCCCGGCCATAAAAGCACAGCTGCCAGTTTAACATCTGGCACAGCTTCCTGCCGTCCAGGAGCCAGATCAAGCCTTCAGCCTCCACCTCCCATGAGAAAGTCACTTCCCATGGGATCTAAACCGGGAAATTAGGGCTGACACGGTATCCAGAGGTTTGGGACACCGGGTTGGTAATTGCAATATGTACCATTTCTACACATTGCCATGTTTTCTGCTTCGCGCCATGTGATTTATTTCCATTTATCAACCATAAGCTACCTTCAGGTCGCTTTGCATGAAGCCCTCAATGGGTAGCATTACTATCTGGAACCTGGTGAACGTGCTAGTTGGCACTTGCCATGACTGTGTGCGCGGTCAAAGACACCTGGCGCTGTGCCGTGTCTGGCACGTTCTCACCTCTGCATGCTACCACACGGCACAGGCCTGGACAGGCCAAAGCGGTAATGGCATATTTTGTAGATATTGTGTAAAACACATAAGTTTTTACTCCTGGAAGCAGCAATGTTCAACCTTTTCCACCTCATGGCACATGTGAACTGATTACTCACGTCTGTGGCATACCAAAAAAAGATGTTTTTGCCGATCTGCCCCCCAAAAGGTATCATTTGGATTCATTCACCCTGCATGGCAGTTGTTGTGTGGTCCGTTGTCATTTTTTTATTGATGATCTAAGGCAGTGGTTCTCAACCCCTTGCATACAGTTCCTTATGGGGTGGTGACCCCCAACCATGAAATGTTGCTACTGTGATGCATCGTGATGTCAATATCTGCATTTTCCGATGGTCTTAGGCGACCCCTGTGAAAGGGTTGTTCGACCCCCAAAGAGGTCGCGACCCACAGGTTGAGAGCCGCTGATCTAAGGGAGAAGAGGTCGGTGACCCTGACTAAACAGTGGGGCACTACACGTGTTAAACATGCTTGGACCCACCAGCTGAAAATCGCTGCCGGAAAGCCCTGCGATTCAAAATGACATCCTCTAAAAGGAGACACTGGGAGGCAGAACCTTCTGGCATTTCTCAGAAACAGGTGCAGGGTTACCCCGCTCCCTCACACTGACCAGCACTCCGTGCTTCGGGGAGGCGTGAAGTGGAGGTGACGCACTCTCAGCAGCCAGCCGTCCCAGGGACAGAGGCCCGCTGTCCCAGCCTCCTCAGCTCCCCCTGTCCCAGGTCACCCCCTGGGTGGGAAGTCTTCCGGCCGCGGATCTGCACCATCAGTGGTGGTTTGTCTTCTGAGTCGGAAGCAATGCAAAGAGGCTGAAACAAAGATGACATCGTTAGCAGTAAGTTCCATGGAAACTCATTCATTTTTTTTTTTTCATGGAGTAACACACTTTCTTATTGCTCAGTAAAGTTTTAAGCACAGTTTGAACCTCTGTTCTTTGAGTCAGCAGCCTAACTGAATGGCCATGTTTTGATTCCTATTTGTTTATTTTTTTCACCTTCCTTTGATTCTTCTCTCTGAATGAATACGATGTATTTCATGTTTTCTAACATTTGGTATAGCATCACTCTCCAAAAATCTTTTTTAAAGAATAAAAATATTCCTTATTTTTTTTCTCTTGACATTGTAACACTTAACAAGGCCAAACAAAATGTCAGCATTTCACCTAAGGAACTGTTTTGGGTGTTTTATCCAAACATCATTAAATCAAATGATCTTTGAGGCACAGGATTTCAATCATATGATTGACACCATAAGGGATTGCTACAATGCCATTGCTTGCTAATAAGCATGTACAACATTTTGTGAATTGGTCTGAGGTCTCTACCATAACGATGACAGACTTTCTCAGATGGATTCCAGAGGGCATTTCAGGGGAGAGAGAGAAGCGTTCGGAGAATTGTGTGTTGTTTTGAAACCGTCTTATCTATATTTGGAAGCTAGAGTGAGTAACCACCACAGCATGCCCTCAATGGCTGACGAAGTCAGGGCGTACTGTACGACTTCTGAGATATCGTGTTACTGTTTAAGAATTGTTTATGGGTAAAATGTTGTTGAACCGAAGGCATGGAGAGATGAAGAAAACAGGAGTAGTATCAAAGGATCTTCAGAGTTCGCACAAAACCTGCATGCCAAGGTGTTCTTACAAGAGTTGAGAACTATAAACTGCTCTGAGGGATAGCTTGATTAATTTACAATCTTAATCCTGAAAAAGAAAAACAAAGAACAGGAGGAATTATGAAAATGTATTACAAAAATTTTAATGCACAAAACCATCGTGGATGTTTCATGTGAATTAGTGATGCCAAGAATGATAACAATAACCCCTCCTTCACAAGGAAAGTCATTTTATAATTCAACGTATGATACTTCTCGTCCCATTAATATCTGTCAAAAATCCATAAAACCGAAATGTTCTTATGCTGAGAATGATGAAGAATTCACTTATTCTTACTTGGCCAAAACTGAACTCGTTAACTTTATCCATGCTGTGACTGTGACGTAAAAGCCCGGAAGAAATGACTGTCCTGTGTACGCTTAACTGTCATCACAGAAGATGCTGAGCATCCGCAGGAACACACAGACTAATGAGGACGCGTGCGCCCAGGGTCCAACCTCAACGGTGATCAATCCCGGCCTGACTTGTTTTATCTGCTCCACCAACCACGTCCCCACATCCACGTTATCTGAGGCAAATGCTGGTGGACATCATCCCTTCCATAAATAGTCCCATATGCAACCCTGAAAGATAAGAATCCTTTCTCAGGCCATTACCAAGCAACTCACGTTCCTAAAATGTATGCAATTTGCTCTTAAATATCAGGTCCATGTTCTTATTTTCAATGACCTCCTGAGGATCGTAATTTTTCACATTTGTCTGAGGAATGACTTCAATACCGCCAACATTCTGGGATGGTCCCATGTCGCTGAAGTCTCTTTTAACATAGAATGTCCCGTCAGCTCTCTCTGTTCCATCTTTCCTTTCTCTCACAGGCAGTTTCTTGTTGGAGAAGCCAGCTTCCCACAGCCTGAACGTGACAGATCAGATGTGGGTGGTGTACATCCCCCTGGCTCCCCACCCTCTGATGGGGGATGTGCCCCCAGTTCACTTGTTTTCTCCCCCTCGGGTAAGGCTAGGAGCCTCAGTGGTAATGTGGCTTCCATCAGAGGTCCGTGACGTCTGGGCGTTTCTTATTGGGGAATGTTAGCAGCTTTTCAGCTCAATACAGAGATCTCTGAACGTGTGAATGTCTATCGAGTCGTTTCTATCCTGTTATTCTGTCCTTGCTTAGTAACTGAAAAACTTCTTTAGAAAACGTCACCCTGCTTTTCGCTTCGCCAGAGGCACAATCTGCATGGGGAAGGCTGGAGGAAGGTTGATCCTGTCCCTTCATGTAACAGCTGTTCAGAAGAGTAATCCAGTTCTCTCGCATCTGGAGGTGAGCAATTAGCTGGTTTTGCATCACTACAGACATTTGGATATCAGCATCTAATTTATTGATCTACGAGAGGCCTGGTGCATGAAGTCCATGCACTTGGGGAGGGGGTTGACGTCCCTCAGCCGGGCCTGCGCCCTCTCTCAGTCTGGGAGCCTAGGGGATGTCGGACTGCTGCAGAGGTGGGAGGCTCCCGCCACCACTGCTGCGCTCGCCAGTCATGACCCCAGCTTCTGGCTGAGCGGTGCACCCGCTGTGGGAGCGCACTGACCACCAGGGGGCAGCTCCTGTGTTGAGCGTCTGCTCCCTGGGGGTCAGTGTGTGTTACAGCGACCAGTCCTTCTGTTGGGTCAATTTGCATATTAGCCTTTTATTATATAGGATTTTTGCACTCAAATTTCTTTATAACGGACTGAGGAACTTTTTCAAGATGGCGCTGAGCCCTTGTGGCATAACATTTTTCATCTCTGGCAATGTTCTTGATAACTGGCCTGAACTATGCTCTAGAGCAGTGGTTCTCAACCTTTGGGTCGCAACCCCTTTGGGGGTCGAATGACCTTTTCAGAGGGGTCACCTAAGACTATTGGAAAACACCTATTTCCCATGGTCTTAGGAACCAACACACCGCTCCTCGGTGTAGCAAAATGTAGCAATGTAGTTTACTGTTGTCCTAAGAAGACCGTTACCCATGCCACACTACGATTCAAGACAAAATTTCATTTATTTGTAATTAGAAATAAATATTTCACAATATATAATTACATATTGTTTTTGTGATTAATCACTATGCTTAAATTATGTTCAATTTGTAACAATGAAAATACCTCCTGCATATCAGATATTTACATTACAGTTCATAACAGTAGCAAAATGACAGTGATGAAGTAGCAACGGAAATAATTTTATGGTTGGGGGTCACCACCCCATGAGGAGCTGTCTTAAAGGGTTGCGGCATTAGGAAGGTTGAGAACCACTGTTCTAGAGCTTTGTGGAGCATTTCTTCATTAATCAACCATGTTTTTTCAAGGTACTCTATTTCGATTTAGTAGAAAAATATCTTAAAACTTAGTAATAAATATGGGAGATAGAATGGCTCCTTTTTATTGGGTTGGTCATTGTTTCTAGTTTTTTTTTTTATTTTCAGTGGAGGGCACGAGGGCATGTGATTTTAAGATAAGACACCTCAGTAGTTTATACTGGTAACGATACTTGTAATTTAAACCAAGCACATTCCAGCTTTGTTTAATCCCTTCTATTTTGCATTTTTTATTCTTTCTCCTCAACAGAATCCTAACTCAGTAATACCTGAAATTATATCCTTACCATGCAAAAATAATTACTCAACACTTTGATGCGACATTATACATACCAAATCTCATAATAACAATACCAACACCACTTAGAACAACTGGACACCGAAAGTAGTTTAAGGCTCTGGTTTCCATGAGTTCTTTTATCTATAAGTTATATCCTTCTGGCAATGTCTAGTCAGACGACTGTGTTTTAACATCACTGATAATCACTCAACTGAATACATACATAGTCTTCTTTGTTTGATTTTATTTTAGACTTTGTAGATTTATATTTTTCAAAAACTGTTGTATAATTGTGTAAAAATTCTTATGTGAGTCCCAATTCAGTTCTACAAGATACAGTTAAAAAAAAAAAAGTGTCCAGCTTCCTACCCTGTCATATTCACATCCCTTGCTTGTTGGTTTAGCCAAACAATTTTAAATGTTATTATCCCCCCTTCTATTATTTGTTCAGTTAAAAATTCACACACAATCACTTTTCCTCCTTACTACTACGAATAGCAGAGTATTAGGATACAGTCATTTCTCTACATCTATTTCCTTGTTACAACTTCCTGCTATGCCTTCTCAGGCGATGCAATAGCAGAGTTTATTCAGTCTCCCACTGATGGACAGACAGGTAGGTTGTTGCTAGTCTTTTTGGTGTTAAAATTAGTCATTTACGAACTAGCCATGCATACAAATATCTTCGTTTTGGCAGGCTATGATTGCAGTAGGTTCCTCAAAATGGAACTGAGTCAAAGGTTCATGCATATGCAATCTTTTAATGACCAGGGGCTATTTGCATTTTTGCGGTGAACTCACTGATCATTATTCTAGTTATTTGTTCTAAAACATCAATCTTTTCTCCTCTTATCAAAGGGGCTGCATACATTAGACATATAACACTGTATCTGGGATATAAATTGCAAATATTTTTCTGTTTTATATTTGTCTTTTTATGTTGTGTAGGGTTGCGTCTACCATGCCAAAGACGTTGAAATACGGTCATTTTTATAAAATCATGGTATACATCTCTATTATTTATTGATTCTGAGTCATAATTCATCCATTCACAAATTAGAGAATTTCACACTATGTTGTTACCGCTGGTAAACTTAAGGTATATTTTTTTACATCTAATTACGTGTCCACTTGGAATTCATTTTGGTGCATGATGTGAGGAACTGATCCAACTCTTTCTTTTCTCCAAAAGGCTCAAGATTGATTTCTTTAAAAAGGTCAAATACAATGTATAGTTTGCTCAAAATATGCAATAGCCAATCTTTGATCCTCTATTTTAAAGACAATTAATCATTGACCAGACTACGTCAAAGGTAAAGAAAAAAAAAATTAAATGCTTTGGAAGATGAACCATCGAGTGTCGATTTCCTGGCTTGCCTTAACTTTTCCCCTAAATTAACTGACCATTTATAAAACAAGATGATTATCTGAAGTGTAGGTTAACAAATGATTTTTAAGATTAATCAGCAGCATAGGTAACATTCTGGATATTCTTTTGTCCTCATAGTGAGGAGTTAGCACTCCTAACATATTCTGCTCTGGTTTAAAGATGACCAGACACTCTTAAAGGAGAAGTTCATACCCTACATGAAGTCATGTCATTTCCTTGTATGATACAAAGTCATGTGAAGTCATGCCATTTCCTTGTATGATACAAAGTCACGCTGTGTACATTGCATACACTGATGTGCATGTTGAAGGAACTGAATTAACTGCCAATGGGAACCATTATTTGGTTGTATTGCCTTATTAATCCTTCCAATGACACATTCAGAGCCAATCCATGCAGGAGAATTACAGTTCTCCTCATATACATATTACACGTGTCCCTACTGCATGTGCACAACTGTACAGGGTCTACGGGCAATACAAAGGGTTATAAGAGTGGCTCCCTCCTCGCTCTTCTATGAAGCGGGGGAGGGGAAGAGGATAGAACTGCCCTACTTAAGCAAGGAAACTGATCCGGAGATGTGGGTCCATTGGGGCCTCATTTGGGGTCCAGTGTTCTACCCAAGGTCGTCCATCAAACCAGCAGCAATACTAATAGTTATCATTACTGAGCACTGAGATTCCCAGCCATGGGCCAGTCACTCACATGTGTTCCTCATTTAATCTTTAAAACTATCGTGTGATGCATATTATAGATGAACCAGCTTTACTCAGACCAACTATATATATATATATTCAAAGATTGTGTGAGGGAATAAAATGCCTAGAATGTAAATTTAGAACTATTTGAATTAAGTCTGGGCTTTTTTACCACCTGCCAAATCTTCCCTGATTGTACCACTGAAAAGGAGCTTAAGCTAAACTCCTGAGCATTTGCA
This sequence comes from Lasiurus cinereus, assembly GCA_011751065.1. Taxonomy (NCBI): domain Eukaryota; kingdom Metazoa; phylum Chordata; class Mammalia; order Chiroptera; family Vespertilionidae; genus Lasiurus; species Lasiurus cinereus. The sequence continues at coordinate 702,345 of JAAGEH010000026.1, forward strand.
AGAATCAAATGTAGAAAAAAAATGTCAACACTAAGAGAAAAGGTATTCGTTCTAGGGCTCATTCCAGGGAGGCATTGGGACCCACTTCGGGTAACACAGAGGCACTGGGTGCCCATAATTCAATATCTTTGATGATCTACAGTTTGGATTGCTATTTACATAAAACTTTACTTCGGACATATCCTCAAAGTTAGGTCAGACTTTGCATAGAAAAGGGGAGATTAAGAAGATATTCATTTAGAAGAAAGATTGAGGTCTATCTCTGGCATTCCTAAAGGTTACACATATGTCTGACCCATGGCTAGACATATGTCTACTCAGAACAGCTATATCTACATCCTTGAGACAGATATATATATCTGGGTGTCTCTCTGCCCAGCTTGCACCCTCTCCAATCTGAGACCTCTCAGGGGATGTCTGACTGCTGGTTTAGGCCCTATTCTTGTGGAATCAGGCCTAAACTGGCAATCAGCTGTCAGACATCCCTCTCACAATCTGGGACTGCTGGTTCCTAACTGCTCGCCTGCCTGCCTGCCTGATTGTCCCTAACTGCTTCTGCCTGCCAGCCTGATCACCTCCTAACTGCTCCCCTGCCAGCCTGATCATCCCCAACTACCCTCCCCTGCCAGCCTAGTTGCCCCCAACTGCCCTCCCCTGCAGGTCTGGTTGGCCCCAACTGCCCTCCCCTGCTGGCCTATTTGCCCCAACTGCACTCTCCTGTTGGTCATCTTGTGATGGCCATCTTGTGGAGGCCATCTTGTGGCAGTCATCTTGTGGTGGCCATGTTGTGATGACATCACATAAGGGCATGACACCACCTAGAGTTTTATTATATAGGATTGCCAAAGATTGTATCCTATATAATAAAGAGCTAATATGCTAATTAGACCGAACAGCTGAATGAACATCCAGACGACTTTCTGGACAACCATCAGATGACCTTCCAGACAAAGCCAGGGCTGCGAGGGGCGGCTGAGGCTGGGAGGGCCAAGCCCCTTGCACAAATTTTGTGCATCAGGCCTCTAGTTAGTGAAAAAAAAGTTTGATTGTATTGAATCTTTATTTTTATTCGATTACTTTTGTTTGGAAAAAGTAATTATTTCTGAAAGAAAAATGTTTGTTTTTCTCAAAAAATGAAGTGAAACTAGAGGCTCTGATAAAATTATTTCGCTTCCTAAAGTGGAAGTTGGCATGTGCCCTAGTGAGTAGACTCTTGTGTATCATAGAACCTTTATAACGCCATCCTCAACTTCCTCCATTTACTTTTCCCTTTATTTTTACTTTCTTAGCGCTCCTTGTACAGTTCAGAAATCCTCTGCCGTGTGCCACAAAATGATAAAGGAAAGCAACCTATAATTTATTATTATAAGTGGGCCATTGGTTATTCATAAAAAATGTCTCCGTGTTCCTATTAGAGAACATTTCAGTTTCGCTCATCAATGAAATGAGATTTCAGCCTCCTATTTAGAGTCCTCTACTGTTTGATACCACACGCTGCAGGAATCTAGTTAGCGGATAAGGAAGAAGGTGGGAAATACCAATTCAATATTTCGGGACATCTATACTTGCCATGTTCTGATAGTGCTAGGTACAGAAAATGTAGATATCCTACAGTGAGAATCTCAGGCTTGGATGCCTGCAGGCAGTTTGAACCATGATGTGAGTGCCTTGTGGCAGGGGGAAGGAGGGGTCATAGGAATGGTGGACGTTGTGGCAGATGTGAAGGGCACCCAGCTGTTTATTACCATTGGGGAATGTGGGTCCATGCTAAGAAGACTTTTTTTTCTCAAGAGAAGTCAAGAGTTCAGAATGTGTCATAAAATTTTCCAATTTCTAAAATACTGTGATGGCTAAGCAAAACAAAATACAGTGGCACCTCGAGATACGAGTGCCCTGACATACGAGATTTTTGAGATACGAGCCGCCGAGCGAGCGATTTTTGCTTTGAAATACGAGCAACATTTGAGATAGGAGTCATCGCGCGGATCGGCCGGCTGCACACGACCCACCAGTTTACCACGACTCGAGCGTCTCATCGTTTCCCACGCCTCAAGGTAACGGAATGAATTAAACTCGTATCTCGAGGTACCACATTGTGATGTGGGCTATGGCCACCCATCAGCAGTGCCTCCTTTCATAGACATTAAGAAGCAAACAAAGTGCAGTGGGAGTGAAAGGGAAGGTTGGGTATATGGAAATAAGACTCGCTCTTTTGACTTTATTGATCAGGTAGCAAATTCAGCTGTATACATTCCCACTCCTCTCCGTTCCCCACCCCCACCCGAATAAACAGTGTATTGCCACTCAGTGGGCATTTCAAATATTTTTCATGAGAGTTGTAGAAATTGACTTTTGTTACTATGAATAGTAGTAGTAGTAATACTATTGGAGCTCCAGTCAGTACATTTTTTCTTAAAAAAGCAGATAGTGTCTATTGTAGGCTTTGCGAGACAGAGGTCTTTGCTGCAACTTCTGAATTTGCTATTGTAGCTAAAGGCCCCCATAGGAAGTACATAAATGAGTGGGGTGTGCTGTGATTCAGTGAGGTTTCACGTACAAAAAGCAGGCAACTTACTATCAACAATAAAATATATCTTTACAAAAATAAAATAAAGATGAAAAATTGACATCACTAATAAAAAATAGTAATACTAAAAAGCAGGCAACTTGACCACAGGGTTACAGGGTTTCAGGGTTGTTGTTGGATATAGAATCAATTTAAATGGATATTTCTTTTCTTTTTTAAAAATATTTTTTATTGATTTTTCACAGAGAGGAAGGGAGAGAGATAGTTAGAAACATTGATGAGAGAGAAACATGGATCAGCTGCCTCCTGCACACCCCCTACTGGGGATGTGCCCCCAACCAAGGAATGGAACGGAACCTGGGACCCTTCAGTCCCATCCACTAAGCCAAACCAGTTTCGGCTAATTGGATATTTCTTATAATTATCTGCCAGGTTCCACTAAAATATCTATATTAGAATAAGACTATACAGGTCCATACAAACAAAGAAAATAATTTAAACTCACATAATTGAGGTAACCACTTTGCATTTTCCAGGGTTATGCAACTTAAAGAAATTACATTTTTCTTTTTAAATTATATCTGCCTTGAATATATTTTCATAGAAACTAACAGAGAATTAAAGTAAAATAACCAAAGATTTTTATGGGTTATATTTTTTAAAAAATCTATCTTATCACTTCCAGACTATACTTTATTTAAATTAAAGTAAAATAACCAAAGATTTTTATGGGTTATATTTTTTTAAAAAATCTATCTTATCACTTCCAGTCTATACTTTATTTATATACTAAAAAAGGACTAGTTTTGTTTTGTTTTGGTCAAATTCATTTTTAGAGAAATTAATATAAAATTAAAATGAGGTATTTACAATAATAAAATAACAAAGACTTGGCAATAAATATCCTGTCTTATAAATTTGTCAGTAAGCTATTTTAATAAATTCCAGGAGGTTTTATTCCCTCTTTTCTTTTCAATAACAAAAAAAATTAAGTCCATCCATTTTTGCCATGGTAAGACCCATTATGATGAATTGTCCTCATCAAATCTGGCCAACTCCGGTAATATAAACCATACAGTTTACATACTGTGGCACTTCGCAGCAAAGAGAGTTTCTCTCCTGAGACCTGCACTGCAGGAAAAAATCATGAGGCTATTAACTACAGAACACAGCATGATTAAAGACCAATCCTCCCGAAAAACTAAAGTTTAATTTTTCACATGGTGGGACGTTAAACTATTTACATCAGTTTCAATATTTCATCTTATATCCCAAAGAGTTGATGAATGATTCAACATCATCAAGGGACAAAAACCTCTTTTCCTCAAGTGCAATACATGCCTGTTTTTCCAGAGATCGCTATAAATTGGCCTCAGATTCATCACACGTTTTTATTTAGCAGATTATTACACATAATATTCAATTTTGTTTTATGTGTGTGTAAACACACACACACACACACACACACACACACACACACACACTGTTCTATTAACCTATCACATAGAAAGATATGGGTTTTCTTTTGTCCTTTTGGGTTAGTTCGAATTCAGTGTTCATCCTGCAGTTCATCTGTCTGTGAATGTTGGCCAGTGTTCACTTACTTAACAGACCTAACCCACTGCATTTACTCTGGAATCACATCAGTTCACTTACCGTGTGTAGTATGAGTGACACGCACGGAAGATATCACACTGACAAGATTACCCTCCACTCCATGGTTGTGTGGATGGTCAGTGGGTTCTAAATCCTGTTCTGAATCCCAGTCTAAAGTGGAGTGAGAACCGTTATCACCATTCACCTTCAGTCAAAGGTGACTGACCGCTTTGAGGCCCAGGCAAGCTGATAAAGGCCCAGGTACTTTCTTTTTTTTTAAATATATTTTTATTGATTTTTTACAGAGAGGAAGAGAGGGAGAGAAAGTTAGAAACATCGATGAGAGAGAGACATCGATCAGCCGCCTCCTGCACGCCCCCCACTGGGGATGTGCCTGCCACCAAGGTACATGCCCTTGACTGGACTCAAACCCGGGACCTTTCAGTCCACAGGCCGACGCTCTATCCACTGAGCCACACCGGTTTTGGCCCAGGTGCTTTCTTCTTCACCCCCCATGGGGCAGTTCAACCACCTGAGACCTGCACTGAGCAAAGAGCCTTTCGCTCAGGCCCAGCCCTCAGGTGCTTTGAAAGCCAAACCAGCCCTTTCCCTGGCCCCTCACGTGATTCTGGACCCGTGTGGGAGCTCCCTTGCTCTCCCCACCAACCCTCATGAGGCGAGTAACAACCTTTGATGCCCTCTTGGGTCCACGGTGGCATCATCAGTCTCGCCATCTGAACAAATTCTGGTGAGAATTCCTCCCAATATTTTCCCAGTGTCCACACCAGTTGTGACTTCATGAGAAGGCAAAATGAAGGGAAGATGTGATTTTTTTTTTCAATCTATTTTGATTTTTTACAGAGAGGAAGGAAGAGGGATAGAGGGTTAGAAACATGGATGAGAGAGACATTGAGATCAGCTGCAGAAACATTGATGAGAGAGACATTGAGATCAGCTGCCTCCTGCACGTCCCCTACTGGAGTTGTGCCCGCAACCAAGGTACATGCCCTTGACCGGAATCGAACCTGGAACCCTTCAGTCCAAAGGCCCATGCTCTATCCACTGAGCCACACCGGTTTTGGCAGAAGATGTGATTTTAAGGAGAAAGGAATCCACCTAGCTTGGTCACGGTGGTTCTAAAGTGGTTGGGGATACACAGTCGGGTAATGCCAGGTATACGGTGGGCCATCAGAATGCAGATCAGGAGTGGGTGTGGGCAGGTGGCAGTTTGACATCGTGAGCATCGGCGGGGTAATCAAGGGCTCGGAGAGGGTGCGATTACCCAGGAGGGTGAATGGGGTGAGAAGCAAAGGAATCGGAGTCATTGCTTCTGCTCGACTCCAGGTCTGCATTATCTAACCCTCCTTCTGCTCTTCATTCAATGAAGTGCATTGTGTCTCCTTGAGGCATGATCCTCGGTCAAGTAGTCAACCTGTACTGAGCTTGTCCTAATTTCAATCTAAGTTGAAGCCAAAGATGAATGATTTGTTTCTACAGAAACTCGCAATTTAACTTCAGCGGGGAGAGAAACAACAATGCTAAAAAATGATGATTATGGCAGGTGAAAGTTTATCATGGTGTTGACAAGATGAAAAAGTAGTCAATAATTTGTGTTTCGTTGGGGTTTACAATCAATGGGGGATAGCAAGCCAGCTAGACCTGCTGGAGTTGGATTTTTAAGGCTGTTTTCAATGGCTCCCTCTTACTCAGGTTTCAAAGTCCATATTATTATTAAAAAATAGCTGGGGTAGATTCTAACGAGCTTTGTCTTTTAGCTCTAAAAGGTTAACCTCTAAAAACCCTGGTGTCCACATCATAACCAAGACAAGAAAATAAAAATTTCAGGGCTGGGGCCCGGCATCAGTAATCTTAAATTCCCCCATGTGATTTCAATCGGCAACCAAGGTGCAGAAACACCACTGGAGGTGAACTGACTGACATTAGTAAAAATGAGCAATATGTAGGTGTTAACTTTGTAATTTATCCCACATCTGGTTTCAGAATGGGTTTAGTGCATTGCATATGGCTGTACTGATTACAGTATCACTGCTATCTTATCCACTAATTGACCCCCAAAAGTGGGCCTTGGTATCTCTATGTTGCAGTTGAGAAAATGGAGTCTGAGAAGAATCAAGTAATTTTCCCCAAAATGTACAACTAGTGACTAATGGAGGAGTAATCTAAAACCCAGTTTGTCTGTTTACTTTTATAAGCTAATTCAGCGTAGCTCAGAGTCACAGGTCAGGAATTCCGGATTTTGAATATTTTGTTCGTAAAGAACTCTGAAAATGTGCCATATCCAGGGTCCTTGTCTCTCAAACAATGCATGTCAGGCAGCATTAAACTGTAGAATGTTTAATGCATCAGAATCAAAGAAACATTTTGTGTAGAGGTGTTTGTGGAGAAGGGACTAATAGCCTAGGAATTTTATCGTAAGGGTCACTGTCTTTATCTTCAAGTTCAAGTCCAGGTATTTCTGCCAGACCACCATGAGCATTGTACACTCTATATTAATGTCTTTCCATAACTGTATCTCCTATTTCTGGGAAATAATCACAGCAGTAGACAACTTCAGATGTAATATCTGACCTCTTATAAGAACAGGGTTGACACTTCCGTTATTCTCCACTTACTCGTAGGAAATCCCCAGAATTCCTTTTTTATGAAATAGCTACAAAATATTTAGGTCAACTGCCATGAAAACGTCATCTGCTCAATTTTTGTTCGTCAGTTACAGGGCCCTTAGATTCTCTAAACTCGGGGATCGTTTTCCAAGGAAAGACCGAGCTCTTCCTGGAAAATGTTCAGAAGAGAATTAGCCCTAATGGTTTAGTATGGACGAACATGATGATTCATTTGCTAAGCTGGGTTTATAATCTTGTGTCATTATAAAAGTTTTTTTAAACTTATAAAATCACTTGGAAAACAAGAAGAATGAGAAAATACTATAAACACATGTTCCAAATAATTAGATTTTGGCTTAAAACACAGTCAACTCGCTATTTCTAATAACAAGAATGATTTAAATTCAGGGGCATATATTTCTTTAGCTGTTACAATAAATATGTTGCAAATAATGTTTTTCATAAATAACCTTGCACTGCACTGTTGAGTATGAGAGGTATTGATGGTACACTAAAAGTGTTGGACACTGTTTAAATTAAGGAAGTATTTTCTTAGAAACTTTAAATGCTATCATTCCAAATTTCTTCTGAATATTTAAATATCTTCATACATAAAACCTAAAAAATATTAATTATCTGGAAGTTAATAAATTTAAAAATCAAAGGTTGTATTGAGTGAGGAGCATTATTGAATTTTTTTTTTCCGTTTCCAAGTCTTTTTTAAAATTCGGTGTATTGCAACAGCATTGGTTAATAACATTATATAAATTTCAGGTGTGTAACTTTCTCATACAACATCCATGTACTCATTGTGTGTTCACCACCCGAAATCTAGTCTCTCAAACATACTAGACCCCTTTGCCCTATTGTCAACCAAACAAATACATATAGGTGATGATGGAATACTCTGAATTATGAAGTCAATGCTTATTGACAAAGTCTTTATTTGAGGCCTTATCCTGATTGGTCTAAGAGTAATCCATCTGTTAGCTAGTGATTGGTCCAGGAATCTAGGCCTAAACCAGTTGGTGCATAGAATCCCAACTGGACAGGTGAATTGGTTCGGATATTGAGTGGAGTCCCTGGAAGAGAGAAGCAGTTGAGAAGCACCTGTTAAACGAATGGGTATGGTACTAGGTTTAGCCCTGATGTGACACGGATTTCTGGAAATAAAGGTGTTCGTTCTTATTAATGACATCTGTCAAAACAGTGGCAATCCTTTTTTCTGTATAACATTTTGTGCGTGGAAATGCGTATTAGAAATTGCATAGCCATCTTCTATCAGTCATAGGTGATGTCAACACAGAGAGAAAAATCTCAGAGAAATGAAGTTGGAGGCTTGACTGAACCGTGATTGATGATCTCCAATCAGTGAACAATTCAGTCATATCCCTCTATTATTTCAGACAATTTATGTTAGATTTTTCTTGTGTCCACAAGCATACATTTTAGATATAATCTCACTGTGTTTATATAGTCTGGTTTGGTATGAAATATGAGTCAAATGTATTTCCCTGAGCAATTAATAGGTTGCTGTTGTAGAGAACACACCTTACAGTAACTTGATTATTTTTCTTCATTAACTATAGTATGCTTTTTCCTATTTAACAATATAACATTTTGCCCGTATATTGTGATTTCTCCATATCAACTTCCCCAGGATGTGGGTCCTTTCATGTGTAGACATATACAGTTAATATTTTAAGTTTAGAAAATTGTCTTCTACATCTAAATACATTTTTGTTTCTTTTGTTCTGAATTATTTAGATATTAGGTGTCCTTTTTCTAATGTAGTTACAAAGTTTCTAATCCCTTTAAACTCATAATATAATAAAGTAAAAATTAATAACAAATATGGAAAACAAAAGCACCGTTATCTGAGAATTTAAATATCCTTAAAACAACTCTTGGGAAAAATAAGGTAAAAATGTAAAATATTTAAAAGATATCAATAGCAATAACAACTATACAGCAGAATCCATGAGTTACTCAAAAGTAGAATAGATCATTCAGAATCTTAAGTATACATTTAGATCAAGAGATTGAAAATAAGAAGAATAAAAACCTAAATGAAAAATTTAGAAAATAGGAAAAAAACTGAACTTAAGCAATGATTAAAGACTATATCACTACAAATCAAAATATTTATTATTGAATAAAAACAGAATAGTAATAAGCTAAAATTCTATAAATTAATAAGTAAAAGCAATAGTTTGTTCTCTTACAAAAGCCATGATAATTGTACATACTACAGAAGTCAACCTAATCAAGAAAAAAAGTAAAAATGTTATAATGGGTAAATAATCAAAGATGCAGAGTAAGGAAATTAATTATGAAATATTATCCTATCTAATAAAGAGTCATATGCAGATTGACCATCACTCCAACACACAAGATGGATGCCCCTATATGGACACAAGATCCTGCCCTCATGTGAAAACAAGATGGTCACCACAAGATGGTCAGCAGGGAGGGCAGTTAGGGGTGATCAGGCCTGCAAAGGAGGGCACTTAGGGGCAAACAAGCTGGCAAGGGAAGCAGTTAGGCATCAATCAGGCAGGTAGGGAATGGTTAGGGGAATGGCAGTGACTGTGAGCAGTAGAACTAGCATCCAGGAAGACTGGATGCCAAGTGGCAGAGAAGACAGGAAGACAAGCTACAGTCCACCAGGGAGCCTGTGTCTATCCTTTTATTTATTTATTTTTTATTTTTTTAAAAATATATTTTATTGATTTTTCACAGAGAGGAAGGAAGAGGGATAGAGAGTCAGAAACATCGATGAGAGAGAGACATCAATCAGCTGCCTCCTGCATACCCCCTACTGAGGATGTGCCCACAAGCAAGATACATGCCCCCAACCAGAATCGAACTTGGGACCTTTCAGTCCGCAGACCGACGCTCTATCTACTGAGCCAAACCGGTTTCAATAGTGTGTCTATCCTTTTACCCCAGCTCACCACGAGGATCTTCAAAGAGAAGGCCATTGCTTCACTTCTGCCTTCCAGCTACCAGAAACGTTCCTCTTTGGGACAGTTCTCACTAAGAAGAGTACAAGGAAGGAAAAGAATAGGCCGACACACACACACACACACACACACACACACACACACACCTTCAAAACACAGTAAAAAACACTCAACTACTATAGTCCTCACTGAAACTGATCAAAGGGTAGTAAACTGACCTTGATTCCCACTTTCCACTATTAACACAAAATGACAATAATAGCCAGCTTATATCACAAAGGCATATATATAGATGCTATTTGTTTTTCTTCACATAATCAGCCTACCTAATAAAGGGGGAATATGCTAATTGACCATCACTCCATCACAAAGATGGCTGCACCCACAGCTCAGGCCAAGTTCCCATAAGGAGCCTTAATGAGCAATCAGCAGGGACCTGAGGCTCCGCCCTCCCTCGCCCCCGTGGGGCTTGACAGGGGACCTCAGGCTGTGCCCCCCACCTGACAGGGGACCTCAAGGTGCACTTCCCGTCCTGGTGCTGGGCTAGGGGACCGTAGGCTGCTCCCCCCATCCCAGCGCCAGGCTGAGGGACCTCAGGCCACATCCCCATTGCCTGGCAGGGGTTGACAGGGGACCTCAGGCCATGCCCCCCACCCAGTGAGGCTTGACAGGGGCCCTCAAGGTGCACCTCCAGTGCTGGGTGGGGAGAACTCAGGCCATGCCCCCACCTGGCAGGGCTTGACAAGGGTGGGACTGGCCGGGTCTGGATCTCGCCCAAAGGGAGTGGGCCGGCCAGGTCTGGGTCTCCTGCGATTTTGAGGTGCATGTAGGTCAGTGGAAACTTGACTCTGGGTCCCGTGGTGAGCCCCAGACTCTGACAGGAGGAAGATTTTCATCTACATTTTACTAATTTTCTTTCATCTCTGACACTTCTATTACAGAGAAAGGACAAATAGAAATATTAAATTATTTCCTCTTATGAATCCCCTTTTAATGTGCACAGATTTTGTGCACCGGGTCGCTAGTTTAAACATAATTGAGGTAATAATTCATTTGTTTTTCTTATTACACAATTTCATTGCTTGTAATAGTGGTTGAATAATAGTCCTTCAAGTTAATACCCTATGATGATATCATTCTGTGTTGTAATATGTTTAAGTTTCTATGACTGATCTTGAACTTCTGGACTCCAGAGCTGTGAGAAAATATATTTCTGTTGTTTAAGCCACCCAAGTCTATAGTGAGTGTGTTTTTAGGATGGGCTGAGGGGACTAATAAAATAACATATTAAAATCTGTAAATACACAGAGTATGTGTAAAGGGCCAAAAGAGACGGCAAAGTCTTTAAAAAAGAAGAAGACGAAGAAGAATGAGGTTGGGCTTACCAGATAGGAAGATGCATTATAAAGCCAAGATCACACAATCAGGAGTTATATCTCCGCTTTGAGGGAAAGGCCTCCGAAGGACAGCAATGATCTCTAGAAAGAGAATGATGGATGGAGTTTTCCAACAACTGTCTCCCGAGGTCCCTTCGCACAAATCGCAAAATGGGTTGTAAACACCAACCAAAAACAAAGCAGACCTTGAGTCAGCACCGTCTGAGAGATTTTAGTACTCATCAAAATTAGAGAAATGCTTTCACTGTTAGAGTTCACATTCATCACCCTATGCTTCTGCCTACATTCCCTCTCACTGAACGAAATCAGCACCCACTGACTTGGTACTTGAATCCTGTAAAGACTTTTGAAAATTACATTTTCTCTAGAGGTCCTTAGCCAAGGCTTTCCTGTTCTATTTCTTCCCTCTCGCGACATCAATCAATCCCTCTAGACTCTTAATTGTATTTGCTATTCATTTTTTTTTGTTTTGTTTTTTAATAGATTTTTATTGATTTTTTACAGAGAGGAAGGGAGAGGGATAGAGAGTTAGAAACATCGATGAGAGAGAAACATCCATCAGCTGCCTCCTGCACGCCTCCTACTGGGGATGTGCCCGCAACCAATGTACATGCCCTTGACCGGAATCGAACCTGGGACCTTTCAGTCCATAGGCCGACGCCCTACCCACTGAGCCAAACCGGTCTTGGCATGCTGTTCATTTTTGAATTTCAGTTCCTCTGAGTTCTGTAACATAGAGAACGAGGACAGGACATAATCCCAGAGGGAATTCCAGTACATCCTTTCTTGTTTAATACAGTGGTACCTCGAGATACGAGTTTAATTCGTTCCGGAACCTTGAGGCGTGAGAAACTATGAGACGCTCGAGTCGCGGTAAACTGGTGGGTCGTGTGCAGCCGGCCGATCCGCGCGATGACTCCTATCTCAAATGTTGCTCGTATTTCAAAGCAAAAATCGCTCGCTCGACAGCTTGTATCTCAAAAATCTCATATGTTAGGGCACTCGCATCTCGAGGTACCACTGTACTATGTGGCCACCAAGATGGATTTTAGCTTCCCCTGCGATGTCACGGCATTCAGTCTCATCTGGTTTATTGTCTAGCATCCTCTCCCCTCTGCTCTGTTTGGCTTGACTGCTTTCCAGTCGCCTCTCTCCCACTGAATATCTGTTTCTGATTAGACACACTCCCTCTCATTATTTCAACATCTCATTTTCCTTCTCCTTTTCACCATATCGCAAACTTGTGTAGGGCTCTGTCCCCTCTTTTTCCTGCTGGATGGATGGGTGCTCACTGCACCTGTATACTAAGAACCCTCTGCCCATTTTTTAAAATATATCTTATTGATTTGTTACAGAGGGGAAGGAAGAGGGGTAGAGAGTTAGAAATACCCATCAGCTGCCTCTTGCACACTCCCTACTGGAGATGTGCCTACAACCAAAGTACATGCCCTTCCACCAGAATTGAACCTGGGACCCTTCAGTCCGCAGGCTGATGCTTTATCTACTGAGCTAAACCAGTCAGGGCCCCTCTGCACATTTGATTCTTGCTTCATCACCTTCAGGTATCCTGGGAGGATATTTAAATGAGACAGAGCACGAAGCAGATCGCCACGTGCAGTCATTCTCGGTCATCTTCCTTCTCTCGGTCTGCTGTGTACCAGCATTTGGTCACTTCATAATTTCAGGTCATCCTGACACAACCTGCAAGACTCTGAGACGATCAAATTCTCACCCCTCTCCTGGTTAATTTTGTCGTTGTTCATCTTCATCTCAGGATATTTTTTCTATTGATTTTTAGAGAGAGTGGGAGGGGGGAGAAAGAGGGAGAAAAAGAGAAAGAGAGAGAGAAACATTGATGTGAGAGAAACACATCAATTGGTTGACTCCTGCATGGGCCCTAGTCCTAGGATGGAATCTGCCAACCAGGTACTTGCCCTTGACCAGGACTTGAACCTGCGACCCTTCAGTGGCCCATGCTCTAACCACCGAGCAATGCAGGCCAGGGCTCTCCTCTTTCATTTTTGATGTAGTCACTTACCCCCAGGACTTCGCTCTGTGAATTTTGCAGTTTATCCAAATAAACTTTGGTCCATAATGGTTTGTTTAATAAATATCACTAAGCTTCTGATTATATTTCTGACTATTAAGCTGGCTTCTACCGAAGCCAGCCAGCGAGGATGAGGCCGTTCTGAAATGGAAAGCATTCTTAGAGAGTCAAGGTAATCAATGGGAAATGTCAAAGCTCCAACGCCAATACTTCCACACCATCCGGCCAATCTCGGGTTGGAAATTAACCAGAAGGCATTGCTCTATTTTCCCCATAGAAGTCTGAAAACTCTCCTTTTCGCAGCGAGTGAAACACATACAAATAAATACCCAGACTGCATCACGGCTCTGGACAGGATTCCAGCAGGTACGGAGTTCAGGTTACTGCCTTGAGGCAGAACCTTACCTTTTGCACCAAATCACGTGGACATTTTTTAGGGCTTACCTTCGCTAGGCAGAGTGTTTTCAGAGTGAAAAGGAAAAACAATAAATGTCCTGTACTCTAGGGACTCCCAATCCACCCTGAGTGACCACAGCGGCTCCGAGTCCACAGGAAACAGAATAAAACCAAGACCAACTGTCTCCTGGTTTAGAGAGACAGAGGGTAAGACGAAGGCTAAGGAACACTGACCTGGAAGTTGTCGGTCGGAAAACACACTTTCCCAGTTGAGTATGGAAAATGGGAGATCTGCTTCTCAGGCTTGAGGGTGTGTTTAATGCTATGATATGGGAAGGGCTACAGGGTTACAAGGTTCAATCCCTGCTGTGTCTGTGTGTGTGTGGGGGGGTGTGGGTGTGTGTGTACAGTGGTACCTCGAGATACGAGTGCCCTAACATACAAGATTTTTGAGATGCGAGCCGTCGAGTGAGCGATTTTTACTTTGAAATACGAGCAACATTTGAGACAGGAGTCATCGCACAGATCGCACGACCCACCAGTTTACCGCGACTTAAGCATCTCATAATTTCCCACGCCTCAAGGTTACGGAACGAATTAAACTCGTATCTCAGGTACCACTGTGTGTGTGTGTGTGTGTGTGTGTGTGTGTGTGTGTTGATTTTTACAGAGAGAAAGGTAGAGGGAAAGAGAGTCAGAAACATAGATGAGAGAGAGACATCGATCAGCTGCCTCCTGCACCCCCCCTACTGGGGATGTGCCCGCAACCAAGGTCCATGCCCTTGAGCCAAACCGGTTTGGGCTCTGCTGCTTTTCTTACATGTCATCGACTCTTACCAGGCTGATGAAATAGCCTCTTTCCTCAGAGAAGTGGCACACGTAAACACACAAGACATTGCACCCACTTCTAGGAAACCCTCGTATGGTAGTCTCCTAGGCCTGACAGATCAAATGACCTCACATGTAGGGGCTTAAAACCACAGCGATGCATTATTTATAGTCCTGGGTACAGGAGTGCAGCACAAATCTCGCTGATGAAGACCAAGGCGTGACCAAGCTGAGTCCCTCTCCACAGCCCTGAAGGAGAGCCCATTTCCTCGCTCAGTCAGGTTTGGCAGGACTCAGTGCCCTCAGATTGCAGGGCTGACGTTTCTGGCTCCGTGCTGGCTGTCACCTGGGAAACACCCTCATCTACAGTCCTCTTTCTGGTCCTTGCATGTAGCCCCTTACATTTTAGAACCAGCAAGGAGACTCAAATCTGTCTCTTGCTCCCATCTCTCTGACCCTTCCCTGCCCTCCTCTTCCGCAATTAAGAGCTCAAGGGATTGACTGAACCCACATGATTGATCCATGATAATGACAGCATTGTGAGGTCCATGCCTTTAATCACACGTGCACAGTCCCTTTTGCGGTGTAATATCACACATTCCCAGATTCCCAGGATGGGGGCACAGGCCTCCTTTGGGAAGAAATGTATCATCCTGCTCACACTACCTTGTAATCTAGACCCTCGCCATAGCCATCTGAGAGTCACAGAGGAATCCAGGTTAAAATCCTTGAATTCCTTGACGATTTTCTCCCCATCATGTCCAGTTTTTGTTCATTCTGAAGAATTCCTTCATCACCGATATTTATGATACTTCTTTTGGAGGGAATTTCTTAAAAGAAAATTTCTACATTTCACTCACCAATGACACTATCAATTTTATCAGGACATTGAAATGACATAAATAGCTGTTTGAATGAAGTTTTTTTCAATGAATGTCACACAACATTTTGATACCACCATAATGGTGGATGCTGAAATAATTTGTCATATACAACAAACAAACTGTACTTTCCATGTTTAAAACATGTGCTGGTGCTTATAGATACTAGCATTGCTGCAGCCCTGGGCCTGGGTCCTGCCCCACACTGTCCTCTCCCTCCCCTAGAACTCTCACTGCTTCTTCTTCTTCTTCTTCTTTTTTAAAAAATATATTTTACTGATTTTTTACAGAGAGGAAAGGAGAGAGACAGAAAGTCAGAAACATCAATGAGAGAGAGACATCGATCAGTTGTCTCCTGCACGCCCCACAGTGGAGATATGCCCGCAAGCAAGGTACATGCCCCCGACCGGAATCGAACCCGGGACCTTTCAGTCCGCAAGCCGACACTCTATCCACTGAGCCACACCGGTCTCAGCTCTCACTGCTTCTTGCTGTAAAGTAACAGAGGCAGGAGACACCACTGCTGTGAGCCATGGGTCAGCTTTAGGTCCTCCTGCCCAGAAGTGGCCCAGACTCCACCATTTCCCATCACTGCCTGCTCCATTCCCGAGCATCCTTCCTCCTTGATCCAATGGGAAAGAGTCTGTGCTCTCTGTGCTTTACAAGCGCTTAAAATACCACGCATTCCCTGTGTCTTTGCAAAAATAGTCTCCGTAAATCATTTCACTGAGCTTAAAGGACATACATGGAGAAACAAACATGCACTGGCACAAACATCTTCTGTTTGGATAGTTTATAAAGGACCCGTCACTGTCCTGTCAGATGGAACTACTTAGTTCGAGGAGCTCTGAGCTGCAAATGAAAATGGGAGTGGGTTAGCCAAACATTCACAAAGCCACTGTGGGTGTCCAGTGGGGGATTCTGATAGGGGATCACGATTCACATGTGAATGAGGAAAAGCATTCTAGAGGCGCAAATGGGTGATAATTTAGTGAAAAGATCAAAGATTAAAAATAAAATGAAACACACACACACACACACACACACAATAGGCAAAAGAATTTCACAATTTTGGAGAGGTCAGAATAGAAGTAAATATAGCCCAGCTCTTCTAAAATTGTTCAGTTTGACGACAGCAAACACAAGGAGGAGAGGAAGATGAAGTCCAGAGAAGGGAGAGGAATGGAGAGCTTAAGTAGGACCATGAGAGGCAGGCCAAAAGATGTCTCCTGTGAGGAGGAAGAGGACGTAACAGAAAGTGTCTGAGTATTTATTCAGCTCTCTGAGGGGTTGCATCAAAATGATAGTAACATCAAAATGTATTCCTTTCCTTTAATTGTCTTTTTTCCATCTATTTTTCACTCTGGGGGGTAGAACATGCAGAGTAAAGTCCCTGTTTGGACACACCCAGGAAGGATGCATGTCCACATGCTCTACTTTCTTTCATCTTTGACTGCAACCCTGTGGTGGCTACTTGTCTGGAACAACACCGGAAGTCCTTCTTTAAAATTTGGTCTTAATACAGGCCACAGACGTTCCCTCTGAGAACGAAAGTGCCACATTATAAAAGAAACTATAGGGGCCCGGTGCACGGAATTCATGCGGGGGTGGGGGTGTTCCCCCCCCTCTTCCATCTGGGAGCCCTTGGGGGATGTCCGACTGCTGGTTTAGGCCCGATCCCCTGGGCCTAAACTGGTACTCAGACACCCCTCTCACAATCTGGGACTGCTGGCTCCTAACCACTCTGCCTGCCAGCCTGATAGCCCCCTAACCACTCCCCTGCTGGCTTTATTGATGCCTAAATGACCCCCTGTGGGCATGATCATCCCCAACTGCCCTCCCCTGCTGGCCCAATTGCCTCCAACTTCCTTCCCCTGCTGGCCTGATCGCCCCCAACTGCCTGCCCCTATGGAGCTGAGGGGACTGAGGGACTGAGGCTAGATGAAGTGAGGCTGAATGGAGGCTGGATGAGGCGGGGCTGAGAAGACTGCGTGCTGCCATCTTGTGGCTGTGGGTGCCACCATCTTGTGAGGGTGTGACAGTCAATTAGCATATTACCTCTTATTTAGACAGGATAAGGGGGGTATACTTTTCAACTATACGCGTGGCACAGACATCTGTATGTCATCTGCACCTAGGCCGTGTGCTCTAAATTAGCCATGCCTGGTATTGAAGTCTCCGGAAGACATGAATGGTTCAAACCGTGCCTCTGTCTATGGCGGGTCCTCTTTGCATCCTCTGTCCGGCAGACTCTACGGCAGAGCCGGGCGTTCACCGGGCACTCTGTTATCACAGCTAGTGAGTCAACGTAATGAACAACCAAGGTCTGTAAGCTACAATTCATAGAACGATCCCCAATTTAGGGGTTTTTACATGTAGTTATTTTTTTAAATGTTTGGCACACTTAATCATTTCTTACATGAAACTTTAACTTGTAACCATCATTTTTAATGAAAACAGTAAAAGAATACTAATGCATCCATTAAGAAAACTCTAAAATATACAAAAGAAAAAAGATCCTTTATTGCTACCAACCAAGACATAAAGACTAAGATTTTTGTGTGTCATTTCCATGCATTGTCTATGCCCTCCATGTCTAAAAATGCAACAAATAAGGTGAGGTTTTATTTAATATTACAATGCTCTGTAATTCCCGGAAGTTCTTCAAACCTTTAAAATGTTGAATTTCTTTCACAAATGTGGTACCCCAACACATTCATTATCTATTTGTCAGCAGTATGAATGAACAATCTTTGTCCTTCTCAGTTGTAAGTCATACAACTTCACTGGCATCCTCTATTTAAAATGGCTGCTTTCCCCCCATTAGGGGCAAGAATGGTTATTTGTGTTTTCTTTACCCTCAAGAAGATTATCACTCCACGTAAGCTTGAGATACAACTGCAACTTTGTAGTGCAATTTATATAAGCAGTTTAGCAAAATAAAATTCTCAAGGACATAACTCACCTTTAATTAAATATTTCGAAATATATGGCAAACTCAAATGGTCAAATACGATGATGCGTTCTGGCACCTGCACAGATGTTCACAGCTAAACGTGGATTAGCTCTGGGTAGAGGCAGAGCCGCTTCTGTCTCTGTTAATAACACAGAACATTTGAAACTGGAGGTTTGGCTCCTGTTCTCTCCTGCTGCTACCTCACCAGCTGGTTCCTGGGATTGGGACTCTCTCTCCACAGAGTGTGCTGAACACCGAGGTGTCTGCTAATTCTGGGATTTTGCAAGTCTCTTATCATCTTGTCTCCAAGGTAACCCAGAAGGATCTTTGCAAGTTGTCCTGCAGAGGGCAAAAGAATAATTCTAATGTATATGAAAAAGGGGGTTGATATAAATCTACCCTATATATGATAGTGACTGAAATATTTATTAATTCTAACATGGTGTGGATGCTCACTTAAAGTTCACATCTACTGGTTATTTCCACCATGCATATGCTTAGGTACACATACACACAACCACACACACCAACACGCATCAGTGGGTTTCCATTACAGTGGTACCTCGAGATACGAGTGCCCTAACATACGAGATTTTTGAGATACAAGCTGTCGAGTGAGCGATTTTTGCTTTGAAATACGAGCAACATTTGAGATAGGAGTAATCGTGCGGATCGGCCGGCTGCACACGTCCCACCAGTTTACCTCGACTTGAGCGTCTCATAGTTTCCCATGCCTCAAGGCTATGGAACGAATTAAACTCGTGTCTCGAGGTACCACTGTATTAGAACACAATGTCTACACGTGTTGGTGGTCAGTTCACTCTACAAAATCATCAGGATATTTCTGGTGCTTCTGAAATGTTCATTTTCTAATGGAGCTCTTCCTGTTTCCTCACGGGTTCTCTGAATTTTCTAGGTTGAGTATGTTCCCTGACATGGCAAAAGCGAGTCTGTGGATATGATTGAATTAAGGATCCTGGGATCGGGAAATCACCCGGATTCTCCAGGTGGGCCCGCTCTAATCAAGAGGGTCTTATTATAAGGAGCAGGTCGCGGGGTTAGAGTGAGAGAAGGTGACGTGACAACAGAGATGGAGAGGGAAGAGGCGGAGTGACAACAGAAGGAGACGTTGGAGTGAGCCAGGGCCTGGGCAAGCCACTGGTGGCATTGAGAAGCGGGAAAGGCAAAGAGCAGATTCTCCAGAACATTCCCAGGCTGCCCTGCTGACAACTTCATTCTAGCTCAACGAAACCCGCTTCAGACTTCCAACCTTTAGAACTATTACCTATTTGCAT
>JAAGEH010000026.1:722257-732448 GCA_011751065.1 Lasiurus cinereus
ATATATATATATATATAAAGAAAAAAAGCTCAGGCCTGCATCCTCATTGATTGTTCCCAGTAGGGATGGATGCACTTCAAGGAAGAGTGTGGGAGAACCACTCCACATCCCCGCCTTCTGAAACAGAAAGGAGAGAGAGAGATCCCACCAGAAGGCAGCCGCTCCGCCTCCTCTGGGTCAGCCCGGCCGCTCTGAGCCAGGCGGTGCCTCCAAAGAGGCAGCTGCTGCCTCTGAGCGGAGCAGAGCACATAAAACCGACGCCTCATCCTCTGCCCCAGAAGGACAAGCTTCCGTACAACAGGCCAACGTCTGCGCCACTGAGCGGTGCGTCTCAGTGCCCGGCACCATGGGAAGAGACAGGGGCGGCGGAAACATGGCCCCTTTGGCCACCAAGTCAACTGGTGAGAAGAGGGACGCAGGGGCGTGTCCTTGCCATTACTGCATTGGCTGGAGCCCGTGGCGTGTCTGCGAGAGCCCCCCTCTGAGCGATGACCTGTCCCCAGTCCAGAGCCTGTCACAGATGAATGAATACGTGGTACAAAAGGAAGCTCAGCTAGTATAATAGGTGGACCTAAAATTGGAAGAACAGACCACAAAAAAGTTGAGTGTTGACCTTTAAGAAAGTTGCAAGGTTACTCATGTTCTAAATGCCAGAAATAAATAGATAGATAGATAGATACATAAATAAATAAATAATAAATAATAAATAATAAATGAATGAATGAATGAATGCCAGAAGCAGGCGGCCACAATCAGAGAACATCCTGGAAGGCAGAGAGAGAGGTAAGGATGATGTCCCAATACAAAAAGCAGTCAAGAAAGAATAAAGCACAAAACAGCCAAAACCCATGTTGGGGTGCATCACAGAGTAAAATTGCCACCAGAGTAAGTCAAGAGAAATAGACTGTGGCAGAAAAAAATCATTTATCCAGCATAACCAAGAAAGGCCAGCCCACCTGGTGTGGCTCAGTGGTTGAGTATTGACCTATGAACCAGGAGATCAGCGTTCGATTCTCAGTCAGGGCACAGGCCTGGGTTGCAGGCTCGAGGGGGCGTGCAGGAGGCTGTTGCTCAATGATTCTCTCTCATCATTGAAGTTTCTCTCTCTCTCTCCTTCTCCCTTCCTCTCTAAAATCAACAAAAATGTATATTTTAAAAAATAAAAGGCAAAAAAAAATAAAACAGTAAGAAAGATGATTAGGGAAAGTATGGATGCTCTCAGGACGGAGCCGGAGCAGAAGCCGATGGGTTGTAACAAGGAGACACGATGCTCAGACCTCTGGTTGGCATCTTCGCCCGCCCGGATTCAGGGCCCGGTTCGGGGGCGGCCCTGCCAGGCACGCCGGCAGCTGTGAACAGAGCATCCTGTATTGGTCTACCATCTGGCACCAGCACAGGCGTCCCCTTAACCAAGAGGAAAGGAAAGAAACACCATCCTTTGCTCGGAGTTCCCCTGTTTTCTCTTCTCTGATCCTGGCAGGGGGTCAGATCCTGAGGCCTGCCCCCCACCCCCTGTGGGACCGCCTTCTAAAGTAAACGTCGCTTCTCCCCTTTGTGCCACGGGGTGGGTTTAAGCACCTGCCATGCCAGCCTCCTCCAAAGCATCCCTGCTGCAGCCGCCGGCCTGCATGGCCCCACACACACGCGGCAGGTGAAACCCAAATCTTCCCGCAGCTGCTTTCTGCCTGGACATGGTGGGGGGGGGGGTCATCTTACCGATAAATCACTGTGGGTCAAAAGAAACCTAAGGAGAGGAGGCCGATGATGTGATTAAGAAACTTTTAGTGTTTCTTACATTTCACCACCGTCCTTTGAATACTAGAAGACAATGACATTCTACTTTTACAGTTTCCAGCACTTACATTATATTAATTAACAGAGAGAGAGAGAGAGAGAGAGAGAGAGAGAGAGAGAGGAAAACAAATGCTCTGTTTAAGGTCAAGAGTTCCCACTTCTGTGGTTGAGGCAATAATAGGTTCACGCTGCCTAATTGCAGCCCACATGGTCACACGCGTTAATTTGAAATTGTTTCTCCAGTTTTGGGTTAATCTTTCATTTTTCTCAAACTCATTTAACAGGTTCGCATTTCCCTTAAAAGGCTCCCCTGACCTGTCTCACGCTATTTCTTTGTACTTAAACCCTATGAATAGAAATAAAACGAAGGGAAACTGAATTACGTATACATCTTGTCAAGTAATGGGACTTTTTTTATTAGCCTTCAAATAAGAATGCTTGAATTTGACATCTGCACCTGAGTCTCCACAGCTTCTTCATGAGGTTCAGAAGTAGATTTGCATTGGTTTCCCCAACACCCAGACTCGGAGAGTCGATACGCAATACTTCCTTTTCTCACGGAGGGATAATTGTGTTATTCACTTGTCCGCAACGTTTCCATTAAAAATTAACCACAGCAATGAATAACTAACTTGGTTATTGCGGAATCAGAGTCAGAATATCTAGGCCAAACCTAGAACCCCTTCATTGTTCTTCTTTTTTATTTTCAATGATGATTCTTTTTTAAATGTAAGTTCTTTATTGTTTAAAGTGTTACATAAGCCTCCTTTTCCCCCCAGTGTCTATGTTTTGTTTAGCCATAGGAGTTCCAAATATATTCCCAAGATCATCTGAGTAAAAGCAATAATGTACTATTAGCAATAGTCCATCAACATTCCTCCAAATCAATTCCCAAATGACCTTCTGCCTTCTGGGGATCTCCAGTCAGCCTACAGTCATGTCAGCACACTTAGGGTAAAATCACAAGAAATTAGACTCAAGATGATTGTGTCAAGTCCAAGATGCAGTGAGCGTGGGAAGATAGTTGGAATTAGGCGTGGAAGGACATTGCAGCCACTTTTCTAGGTTGGGAAAAATGGGAAATTACAGTGGCACCTTGAGATACGAGTGCCCTAAGATACGAGATTTTTGAGATATGAGCCATCGAGCGAGCGATTTTTGCTTTGAAATACGAGCAACAGTTGAGATAGGAGTCATCGCGCGGATCGGCCGGCTGCACACGACCCACCAGTTTACCGCGACTCGAGCGTCTCCTAGTTTCCCACGCCTCAAGGTGACAGATCGAATTAAACTCGTATCTCGAGGTACCACTGTATCTCCTGTGAGACTCTTCCTTATCCTGGCGGTCAAGGCTTCCCAGGGCGGGCTGTCCTCTGGAGAGCGTTACACTCACTTCTCAGAGCAACAGCCCACACGCCTGTTCACCCACCGAGGCCACCAAAGCCCCGTGACGACCAGATGTGGCCTGACGGCTGGCCTCCCCGGGAGGATACACAGTCCCATGTTCCAGGGGTTTTCAGAGGTTTGTACACGCCTTCCGTACGAGCCCTGCTCTTTGTGGTCATGTGTGAAATATATTCGCAAACCTGAAGCTATCTTGAAAAATAAAATATGTATCCCTAGCCGGTGTGGCTCAGTGGATAGAGTGTCGGCCTGCGGACTGAAGGGTCCCGGGTTCCATTCCAGTCAAGGGCATGTACCTTGGTTGCAGGCACATCCCTAGTAGGAGGCGTGCAGGAGGTAGCTGATCCATGTTTCTCTGTCATCGATGTTTCTAACTCTATCCCTCTCTCGTCCTCTCTGAAAAATCAATAAAATATATATTTTTTAATAAAAGAAAATGAAAACGTAGAATCTTTCCTGGAAGCTCTTCGCATCCAGTCTGTGCTCTCACGTGGAAATGGAGGGACTGAGAGCCAGGAATTCCGCTAATTCATTGCCCGGGGACTTAGAGCGAGTCTCCCAGCCACGTGAGGTCTCAGAGAGAGGGGGGGGCTTAGGATTCTGCTTTCCGGAAGCTCACCTTCATTCAGAGAGTAGTGCAATTGTCCGCTGACTGTGCCCTGTGTGGGGACATTGTCTTCCACCTTTAACTGCCGTAGACATCAGCTCCAAGCCAGTGAACCAAGTCAAGGACAGCTTCCCGCTCACATCCACCAACAAAACAGCGGGAGAGAAAGGTGTCTGGGTACAGGTTACAGGGACCCAAATCCCTGTTACCCATGTCTTTTCTCATGTAAATAAGAGAGAGCGCCACTCAATGCATCTCAGTTACACTGGAGGGATCAGGTCTGTAGGCTTCTGAGTGCCTTTCTTAGACATTGCCATCTCCTCTTTCCTGCCCAAACTGTCATTAATCTAGACCACGATTTGGGTTCTTCTGCTGTGAATTGTCATGTAGATAAGCTTTCCTGCTGCTAAGTATTCTTGGCAAGTTTTATGGAGGATATGTATTTGGGATTTCATCTCTAATATCACCCAGGCTTTAAAAAATGTCCTGGCTTTTAGCCGAAACCGGTTTGGCTCAGTGGATAGAGCGTCGGCCTGTGGACTGAGGGGTACCGGGTTCAGTTCCGGTCAAGGGCATGTATCCTGGTTGCGGACACATCCCCAGAGATGGGCGTGCAGGAGGCGGCTGATCAATATCTGTCTCATCGATGTTTCTAACTCTCTATCCCTCTCCCTTCCTCTCTGTAAAAATCAATAAAATATATTTTTAAAAAAATGTCCTGGCTTTTAACTTTTTAATGAATCCACTCATCAACTAGAGAGTCCAGTAGATACAGTTTTGTTAGGAGATATGAATACTGCCCAATCCTTCAGCGGTGACAAGAGGCAAGTTTATCCTGTAAAAGACTTTGAAGAGTTTCTTCTTTTGGTTATGACTTTATTACAGCAATATGATTTTTTTTCTGGAATGTTTTAAAATTAGAAATATACCCAACTGTTATTTTTAAAAAGTCATATGTAAATTATTTTGTAAACTTTTTAAAAAATATATATTTTATTGACTTTTTACAAGGGAGGAAGAGAAAGGGATAAAGAGTTAGAAACATCGATCAGCTGCCTCCTGCACACCCACTACCTGGGATGTGCCTGCCACCAAGGTACATGCCCTTGACCGGAACCGAACCTGGGACCTTTCAGTCCGCAGGCCGACGTTCTATCCACTGAGCCAAACCGGTTTCGGCTTGTAAACTTTAAAAAAATTTGTTCCCTCCATCCACGTGGTGAGCTCCCTCTCAGTCTGCCTGCGGCCTGCCATGCTCCACCTGGCCCGATGGGTCAGAAAACACACAGTGCTTCTGCAAAGACACAGGGAACTGGTCTCAAAGTCCAAAATGGAGGGGGGGGGGTGCTTTCTTATAACAGCATTCATGTGCATGAATGTGCTTGACAAGGAAGTAGAAAAATGTCCCATTCATAACCACAACATCGGGTTTGGCATTGCTCTTGATGGCTAGACTTATCTAATTCCGTCCACATCTACAATGACCATTCTAGATTTTTCTAACCGCTCGGACAAAGTAAAGCAACTTAAAACTCGTGGAGAATTTCAGCAAGAGGCTCCTGGGAGTGACCGACGCTGGCTATTTCTGCATGGCGCCGTGGCTTTGGCCTGGAGCAGTGGTTCTTAACCTGTGGGCCGCGACCCCTTTGGGGGTCGAATGATCCTTTCACAGGGGTCACCTAAGACCATCGGAAAATGCAGATATTTACATCACGATGCATCACAGTAGCAGAATTTCATGGTTGGGGGTCACTACCACATGAGGAACTGTATGCAAGGGTCGCGGCCTGAGGAAGGTGGAGAACCACTGGCCTGGAGGGACGTGCCTTGGTACAGCTGGGAAAGGGTAAACCACAGAAAGTCCCCGCGGACAGGTGTCCCTGCTCAGCCTGTAGTGACACCCGCTAGCCCAGGGAGTAGAATGGGTAGCTGGGAGGAGCTCTGTCCTGGAGAGCAACTCAGAAAACAGGTGGAGACCGGTCTACATGGGCTGTCACTTGCCTCACCCCCTCCCAGCTCACCACGAAGAGAGTAGCTTCCGATCTGTGAGTTGCCCCTTCGATGCTGCTTCTCCTTGAACGCAGATCAGAGGCCAGGGAGTTGTTCTGTGGAGCAGCTCATGCCCACGGTCCCTGGAGCCTGAGGCTCCCCACTCCACAGTCCCTGAGCGCCCGACTGGACCAGCGTCTCCTCTCTACACTCACCGCCTTGGTGAGCAGCCTGCACCTCCTGGTTCCTAGGTCGACACTCAACCACTGAGCCACGCCAGCCAGACTGACTATTATTACTATTATACTCCTTTTACAGATAAGAACACTGAAGCTTCAGCAGGTTGAGTAAGGTGCCCTAAATCTGATTGACTTGCAAACTGAAATGGTATAGCAGAATTCCCATCCCGGCCAGAATTTGAAAGACACCATAAAACACAATACTTAAAAAAAGAAAAATGCAACATGAAAACATAACTAAAAAAACCAACAAAAGCATAGAAGTACTGAAAAGTTGAATGTAAAGATATATCAGGAAAATACTAACAAAAAGCAAGTTACCATAATGTGTTAAAGCCAGATAAAATAAACAACTGAAAGAAAACATGAGGAGTGAGGAGTCTCATTACCTAACGATGGTACATTCTATTACCTAAGAAGATGGAATAACTTTAGAGATTATACGTCTCAGCCCTGGCTGGGTAGTTCAGAGCATCATTCTGATTGCCAAGGTTGCAGGTTCCATCGTTAGAATCAACCAAGGAAGGCCTAAATAAGTGGAATAATAAATCAATGTTTCTCTCTCCATTCCTCACTCTTTCTACTATCAATCAAATAAAGATTATGCAAAATATGAGGCAAAACCTGCTAGATCTGCAGAAGGATTATAATTAAAACATTTTTCTAAATAACTATTGATAGATAAATAGACATAAACTAGAATATCTAAAAAATACAGTAAACAAGAGTGACCCCCAGGATATCATATTATAAATCCAATAATTAAAAAGAAATATATGTGTGTTTTCATTCCTCTAACTCTCAAAAAAAAATTAACAAAACTTTAGAACATTAAGCCACATGCAAAAATACCCATTTTCAATAAATAGGTCATCACACTTTAGGTGATTATACAAGACAGAAGCCAATCACGAACAGAAAAAAAAATCGCTCTGCTTTTTCCAGCTCTTGAAACTCAAGGGAAAAGTAATCCAGGACCAAAGGTCAGAGCAGCGGCCTTGATTCTGATTTCTCTGCTGTATGTTTTGCCGCTGTTTCACTTATCACCTTTTTTCCTAGATGATGAGGATTTCTCTCGAACCCTTTCCTCATTTGTGTATGGATTGCTGCTTTGTTCACTGACAACCTTTATCAGCCCTCCCAAAGTCTCCCTCTGGTCTTCTATGTGTTGCTTTTTATTTATTTATTTATTTATTTATTTATTTATTTATTTATTAAATATATTTTATTGATTTTTTTACAGAGAGGAAGGGAGAGGGATAGAGAGTCAGAAACATCGATGAGAGAGAGACATCGATCAGCTGCCTCCTGCACACCCCCTACTGGAGATGTGCCCACAACCAGTATACATGCTCTTGACCGGAATCGAACCTGGGACCCTTCAGTCCAGAGGCCGACACTCTATCTGCTGAGCCACACTGGTTTCAACTATATGTTGCTTTTTAAATGGTGGGATATTCACTCAGGAGCCTGTACTGTCATGACACGGGCCTGGGCTGCTTTTGTGTTGCAAACCTCTGGGCTTGGCTCACATCAAAGGGAAGCCAAACAAGAGGAAAACCAGCCAAGCCAAGCCCCTGCCGGCTGTCCATGCAGCTCCCTCCGAGAGTGAAGCACCAGATGGATACAGCACCAGGGGACAACGAGAACTGACACCCACAATGGGGACATGGGGACGTTCACAAGAGGATAAATTCATCATCAACAGAGAGAGGACCTCAATCTCGGATTCTGTGGAGGTAACAAAGCAACATAAGCAAGTGTGCACGACATCGGACTTCTGCGATGAGCGCTGGCTCAGTTCTACGACTCCGTCAACAAAACAGCTTCCCTTCCTTTTACGAGAGTTTTTAGGTGCAGCCGGAGAGGGGCCATGAGCACTGCGGTGCGCACTGGAATTACTCAGAGCGCCTCCCCTTCGCCTCCTTCCCCGCCGTTCCCCGCCGCCTGCCTGCTGCCAGCTGGAAGGGACGCGGGCCTGCAGACACTTCTCTCCCAAGTCAATGAGGCTCCGTGGAGGGACACGGGGCGGATTTGGCCGGGCACCCGCCTGATGAGTTGCACAGAGCATATGGGCGCCTATGATTCCGAGCGCTCTCTGGTGCATACTTCCAGATCATGTGTCCCTCTTTCCATCTGTTTCCTATCCGGCTCCCTCCTGCCCCATGGAAGGAGGGGGTTGCCTATAACAACCGAGGCTGTATTTTTAGTTCCCTTCCACGCTTTGCTCCAACACTCCTTTATTCTCCCAGAGAGAGGGGGAACGTAACCAAATACGTTTCTGCAGCGGCCAACGGTCCTCCTCGCTTCCCTCCGTGAGCAGTTGTGGTTCGCTTTTTCAGAACCCCTGCCAGCGGCCAGGGGAAAAGTTAACTGAGAGTCTCAGTGAGGGTGATCTCCTTCCGCTCAATCCAACATCTCAGTCAAAATGATGTAACTTTTCTAGCTATAGATTAAAATCACGGCGCGCGCACACACACTGCACAAGCCCTCACCTGTGAACACAAATACATTTACAAGAAAAATATTTCCAAAAGAAGCTTTGTGTGTTTTTTTGAAACCAAGACTGTCTCATAAAATATAGGATATGTGTGCACACAAGCAATGTTTACTATAGTTTAAACCTACTTGGCTTTTCTCTGTTGTTTTTCTTTTCTCAGTCTTTGCTAATGAGAATAGATAGATATACACTTAACTCTAGGGGACATGATTTCAAATTCATTTTATTTTGTCCACATTTAAGAATATTAATAGATCCTCCATCAAACCCTACAGGGTGGCCGCAACCGGTTTGGCTCAGTGGATAGAGCGTCCGCCTGCGGACTGAAAGGTCTCAGGTTCGATTCCGGTCAAGGGCATGTACCTTGGTTGTGGGCGCATCCCCAGTTGGGGGCGTGCAGGAGGCGGCTGATCGATGTCTCTCTCTCATCGATGTTTCTAACTCTCTATCCCTCTCCCTTCCTCTCTGTAAAAAATCAACAAAATATATATATATATATATTTTAAAAATTAAACCTTACAGGGTGACTAGGAAATGTAGACCCGGCGTCTCACTGAGGATCTCTGCGCTGGTTCCTAAGCCGTTTTCCCAGGTTCAGCTCCTGCCTCTGTCTCTGCTTGGAGATGCCAACGTGGGCACTCCTGAGCCACGCTGCCCCTTGGCCAGCCGCTCCCCGGTGCCAGGAGGGGGTGGCAGAGAGTACAGCGGTGGCTGGGGAAAAGGGGACTCTTCCCTTTGCCATCTGTCCTGTCAGTCAGGCAGCAATGTCTGTCCCCTGGTGGTGGCAGGGGGACAGATTTCCAACACTTGGAGCAGTGGTTTTCAACCTGTGGGTCGCGAACAGCTAGCAGGGTCTCCTAAGACCATCAGAAAACACAGAGATTTACATTAAGATCCATAACAGCAGCAAATTACAGTGATGAAGTGGCGACAAAAATAATTTTATGGTTGGGGGTCACCACCACATAAAGAACTGTATAAAAGGGTTGCGGCCTCAGGAAGGTTGAGAACCACTGACTTGGAGGGTAAATAAACAAATAACTGTCTGCAATGAGGATGACTCTACTGTCACACTTAATCTTTAGCACCGTTTTTTAGAGGAGTCTGCACAATGAGAAACAGGTTTAAAATGATGGTAGGTCGTTTTTAGGGGCACATTAACCTTTGGAACTGTCAGCTACTCAGTCTTCATAAAACTGAGAAAAATGCATTGACGTAATCCAGTACGTTTCTGTCTGGCAGGTATCTGCCTTCCTCTCGCTAGGACCTGCTGTTCTTTGTTCTCCGGACACCCCAACTCCCACAGGGCTGAGGGTACCCCAGCTGTTCAGCCTTAGACCGTGACGTGAACTTCAGGCCCTGGCCCTGTGACCAGCGACTCAGCGCATCTGGCCTCATCGGTTCTGCCAGGGCCCCAGGCCCTGGAGCTCGCCGAGGGCCAGTGGGACAGGCAACATGGTCCAGGGTAGGGGCGGAGCTCCTGGAAGAGACTGGCAGCGCCCTGCCTTCATGACCCTCACCCACAGGCAGCAGAGTGACCCTCACCCACAGGCCGCAGAGTGACCTCACCCACAGGCCGCAGAGTAATCCTCAACCACAGGCCGCAGAGGGAGAGTGACCCTCACCCACAGGCCGCAGAGGGAGAGTGACCTCACCCA
>JAAGEH010000026.1:732458-835099 GCA_011751065.1 Lasiurus cinereus
CAGGCCGCAGAGGGAGAGTGACCTCACCCACAGGCCGCAGAGTGACCCTCACCCACAGGCCGTGGAGGGACCGGTCTCAGGAGAGGGCTGCGAGTTTCTCGGACACCCTGGACGCTGGCTGTGGCCACGAGCCAAGGCCTGCTGGTGACGTGCGATCAGAGGTGCATGTGCTACCGCCAGGCTGTTTCCTGGAAAGGCAGAGGGTGCCAGTCACAGGCCTGGGGCAGGGGGCGGGGGGCGGGCGGTGGGGTTGGAAGCAATTGAACAGCCAAAGGGAACTGGGAACCCCAGAGAATGTGCCGAGCGGAAGGGTTAGTGGGGTCAAGAGAGGAGCCGGAGAAGAGACGAAGGCCGCTGTGGGAGCTCGGGAGCCGGAAGAGAGCGAGCGGAGGGGCAGGGGGTGTGGAGCTGAGTCCACAGCCAGGATGACCGGGAGGCCTTTCCTCACTGCCTGAGCGATGGGAGTGGAGGCCGAGACCAGACAACAGCCCCCCTGCAACCATTTCCCGGTGGGAAGGCGCCCCAGCTGAGGGTCGGGTCCAGTGCGTGCATGTGGATCTGGGAGTCCTCCCACGGTGGAAGGAGCCCTGGACTGAGGGCTCCCGCAGGGGGGTGGGCCCTGGGGTGGGGTGAGTGAGGGGGCGGGCTGGCGGTGGCCAAGCTCTGGTGCTGAGTCCCTGGGTGAGGGTCTTGGTTCCCCGTCCCATAAGGAGACCTCGGCAGAGACACCTGCAGAGGCCCTTGGCCTGCGACCTACGACGAGACCTGGCGTGCGACCCGGGGGCTGGCCTGTGAACGTGAGCCTGCTGTCCTTGACCCCAGCCCCCCGAGCGACCTCAGTCACTGGCGGGCGCCACGTGGGGTCTGTCCGGGACTTTGGTCATGACCCGTGGCCGGGCCTGGACGTGGGTGGAGCAGCGGATCTCAACCTGTGGGTCTCGACCCCCAGGTCAGCACCGCTAACAGGGTCACCCAAGACCATTGGAAAACACAGATATTGACATGACGATTCATAACAGTAGCAAAATGACAGTGACGAAGTAGCCACGGAAATAATCTCATGGTTGGGGGTCACCACCCCATGAGGAGCTGTATTCAAAGGTCGCGGCGTTAGGAAGGTGGAGAGCCACTGGCGTAGAGGTTGCATCAGGAGCAGACTCCGTCGAGTGAAGTCATTCCTGCACCAGCTCTGCGTCTGCATCAGTAGATGACTCCAGGCGGGGTCAGGGGGCTCAGATGACTCCATGGGGGGTGCTGCGGGAGGTTAGAGGGCTCCACGACCTTGTGGGGGGAACTGGCCGCTCCAAGCAGGTGAGTCATTCTCCTCTGAGCATACAGGGCAGGAGATGTCAAAGCCAGTGAAGGCCTCTGAGGAGCATTCCATGGCTCCCAGGAGCCTCAAGGACAACAGGACACTTGACGCCCGGAAGCTGGAGGGTCACGGGCCACACTCACGGCTCTGGGCTGAGTCCCCGTAAACTGGAAGCGGGATGTGTGTCTCTGGGGCTGCGACGTGGCCGTGACCGCCTGGAGTCACCCGCTGATGGAGACTTCCAGCTACGCCCGCACTGCTTGGGCCTCGCCGGGAAAGATGCCCCCGCCGGGAAGAAGGCATCGCCGCCTGATGGTCACTCTCCCTCTGAAGACTCTCACGGTCTGACTGCAGGAACCAGCCGTCAGTCAAAAGCGCCAGATCACACAATTCGTGTCAGGACCAGAGTGAAATGAATACCACGGCGCCCCGTGACTGAGACACTGGTGTGCCCGGCGAAGGAGGACTGGAAAACACGTCCGATGAGCGTATCACAAGCCAGGACATGGGCAGAAAGATGGGGCGTTGGTCAAAGGGCTGTCCTCTGCGAAAGGAAAGAAGATGCCCAGAACGGGTCCTCAAAAACAGCCCTGGCCACGGAGTGAAGGCAGCGGCCGAGGGTACCGAGATGGACATGTTCATCAGAATTTAAAGATGAAGCACAGAGAGAGAGAGAAAAAAAGACATTAAAAGTAAGACGGCTGCCGAGACCGGTGTGGCTCAGTGGACAGAGCGTCGGCCTGCGGACTTAAGGGTCCCAGGTTCAATTCCGGTCGGGGGCATGTACCTTGCTTGCGGGCACATCTCCACTGTGGGGCGTGCAGGAGGCAGCTGATCAATGTCTCTCTCTCTCTCATCGATGTTTCTGACTCTCTCTCCCTCTCCCTTCCTCTCTGTAAAAAATCAATAAAATATATATTAAAAAAAAAAGTGAGACAGCTACAGGAGGCGCTGAGACCCATGAAAACCTAATAGGCATGTACTGGGGGGTCCTCGCAGGAGAGAAGGGAAGAAGAAGTCAGAGGCCATATTCGAGGACACAGTGGGAGGGATGCTGACAAACGGATGCAAAGCCTCCAAGGGCGGATTAGAGATTCTCGCGCGTGCACAGGTGAGATGAACGCAGCGAAGCCCCCCCTCCCCCCGCCCGGCAGCGAGCACCGCTGGGCAGCCCCCCGAAAGGAAACGGCGGCCTTGGCGGGAGCAGCGCCGAGCTGTACAGCTGGCTTCTCGGGGAAGTCTGGCACCAGAAGAGCGCGCCCTGGGTAGCAAGGGCGATGGAGGAGAACCAGGCCAGGCCCGAACCCAGGAACCCGCACAGCGTCCTGGGCCGCAGAAGAGAAACGCAGCTGTTTTTCCAGAAAAAGGCGGACATCCTTCAAAGAGACGCCGTGGGGCGTGCGTCGGGTAGAATGAAATGTCTCCTGCAGGGAAACTCGAAATGTAACCAAAACAGAGCGTATGTCTTAAACAGACGGGTAAATGGACGCATCCTGGCTGCGGATGCGGCGAGATGCGGTGCGTCTCGATTTAAACAACAAGTTGGCATTCACACGCATGACAATAAGTGTGCCCCAAGCTGGGAGGGCATAAATAGAGCGAGAGTGTCCTGAGGTGCCACCCTCAGGAGAAGCAGTAACAGCAATGATGTTTGTGGAGCTGTAATGAGGAGGCCGAAATGCACGCCATTACTGTGCGGATGGTGGAAAAGAGCAGTAAAAGGAAGTTTGACAACTCAACAGAGCAACATGGAATCGCGGTACCATATTTTATTATTAAAAGGCGAGGGGAAAAAAAGGAACCGCTGAACAGACGGGTGAAATTAAAAGCCAACAGTGGGAGAGTCGCTAGGGACCTAAAGATGCCAGCCCTTACATTTTAAAAGTAAATTAATTAAAGTCCCCAATGAAAAGGCGAAGGGGCCGAGACGGGCTCAGCCAGGTGTGTGCTGGGCAACCGGGAGGAAGGCAACAGGTTGAACAACGTGGGCCAAGTGCCATCCCTCCCCTTGGGGAAAGGGTTACCCCAAGTTCCCCTGAGGAGGCAGGGCAGGGGTGATGCGGGGAAAGGGGACCATGCGACAGGGGAGGGGGTGCCGGGTCCTGCTTGTCCACCTGCAGGGGTCCACCGCTGTGCTGTCTGTTCCAGGCTCTGTTCCCTGGGGGAGAGGGAGTCTCCTGCTGGGGGGCGCTGTGAGACAGGCACACCACACCCCTGCCATTTCCCCTTGGGGGTCGCGTCAGGGGACACGCGGGCTCTGCTCTGCAGGAGCGGCCAGCTACCGAGGACGCTCTGTGAGGCGGGAGGCAGACGCCTCAGTCCCAGCCCCTGCCTGGGAGGCAGCAGGCACACCTCTGCTCGCAGGGCAAACCCCAAGCAGGCCAGGGCTTCCCCTGGAGCATAAGACAAACTTTTTTTTTAAAAATATATTTTATTGATTTTTTTACAGAGAGGAAGGGAGAGGGATAGAAAGTCAGAAACATCGATGAGAGAGAGACATCGATCAGCCGCCTCCTGCACGCCCCCCACTGGGGATGTGCCCGCAAGCAAGGTACATGCCCCCGACCGGAATCGAACCTGGGACCTTTCAGTCCGCAGGCCGACGCTCTGTCCACTGAGCCACACCGGTCTCGGTTGAGACAAACTTTTTAACCTGGGAAAATCTTCTCCAAAGTCGGGGTCGTCTTATACGCCGGGTGTCATCTTATCGGGGGAGTATATCCCAAACTCTATATTTTTAACTGGAAAAGTTGGGGGTCGTCTTATATGCCGGAAAATACGGTACTATTTGTTTCTTCTGGGGGATGGGGCAGGAAACACATAGAAATGAACTAAGATAGGAAAAAATATGTTGTCAGTGCAAAAGAACCCAAATCAGTGATAAGCTAATTTTGTTTCTCAGTAATGAAATAAAGTGGAAGTTTATAATTTAAACCATTTTAGAAAGGTCACACGTTCAGGGTAATGTAACATTATGCCACCTTTTTAAAATGAAAAGACCTTTATTCTAAACAACAGAGTAACTTCTGGAAAGACTTTGAGACACTCCTGCAAATATTTACAATTAGCAGTTACATTTTCGTAGTTGGGACTTGTTCACAATTTGTAGTAATTTAAACACTGATAGTGTCCTAAAATACCGAAAACAATGGAAACTTAAAGTGAATTGCTCTCTCTCACTCTCCCGGGCCTTCTACTAACACCACTCTCTCTAACTCTATAGTTCTCACTGTCAGTTTCTCAGCAAACCCTTTCATAAATACAACCAAAGCAGGTCTACAGAAAATGGCAGCATCATCAATAGAAGAACTTACAATATGGTATGTGATTCTAGCGGCCTGGTGCACGAAATTCGTGCAATTGGGGGAGGGGGTATCCCCTGGCCTGCACCCTCTCACAATCTGGGACAGCTGACTCCTAACTGCTGGCCTGCCTGCCTGCCTGCCTGATTGCCTCTAACTACTTGGCCTGCCTGCCTCATCACCCCTAACCCATGCCTGCCTGCCTGATCACCCCTAACTACTTGTCTGCCTGCCTGATCACCCCAAACTACCTCTACCTGCCTTCCTGATTGCCCCTAAACACTCAGCCTGCCTGCCTGATGACCCTAACCACTCACCTGCCTGCCTGATTGCCCCTAAACCCTCTGCCTGCCTGCCTGATTGTCCCTAAGTGCTTGCTTGCCTGCCTGATCACCCCTAACCACCTTTACCTTGTTCTCCTCCGCCCCACCTCTCTGTGGCTTCATCCAGAAGGACATCTGGAAGGTCATTCAGCTGTCCGGTCTAATCAGCATATTATACTTTTATTATTATAGATTGTGGAATCATCCTATTATTTTAAAAAAACTGTTGGTTAGCATTGAAAAACAGCAGGTCAAAGGATCAACTTAGTACATGTTTTTATGAAAATAATTAATTCAGTTATGCTGGTTAAGTTCAGAGCATAAACTCAGTACATTTTAAAACTTTTTATTCTTAAGACCCTGGGAACGCTCAGCGACACCCTGTATTTACATGGGTTCCTTTCACTGTATACGTTTCATGGCTTGCTATCGTGTTAATAGTTCTAACGAGGTTGGTAGCTCCTCGCCCACTCCCCAGTTCAGACATAAACAGAGGGGCAGCCCAGACTGGCCTAAGATTAGATACCGGGTGTCTCTCCCCGTGTTTTAGTGTGCCCAGTCCAGTGGGAAGAAAGAAACGCTGAGGCTTAATCATGTTAATTAATTAGCTTTTGGCAGACACAGCCGGTCTGGACACCCTATCTCCCTCTGCCTGGCGGTCAGCAAACCCCGGTGGCCGGAGCAGGCCCTTGCGGCTCTAATCGAACCACCTTCCCGCTCCTTTTGGCCAGGCAGTGCTTCTGCAGAGGCCACAGGGGAGGTGGGGCTGAGGCTGGTTTCCAAACTGTGACCTCCGGGGTCTCGGAAAAGGGATCCCCGGATCCTGTGAGCACCACGCTTTCCATCAGCGTGGGGTCCCCATCTACCGTGGACTCTGAGCCACTTGACGAAAATAATCTCCGATGCTGACTGCCACTCAGGGTACCATGAAGGGTAGAGTAACCCTTAAAAGGGTCACCGGGAGAGACGGATTCACCAGACAACCAGGCAAGCATTGGCCCGATTCAGCCTTGGCCTTGCAATCAGCCGCAGAGAGCACTCAGCTCAGGTGAACCTGAAGCAGCAGCGGGTGCAGGCCCCAGAGAGAAACCGCACAGCAGGCCCCGGAGAGAAACCGCACAGCCAGAGCCCAGCCCGGGGGGGTGTCCTGACCTTGTGCAGGGGACCCAGGGAAGACCCTTCCCGCCAGCTGTGTCTGTGTCCCAGAATTATTTGGGGGCAGCAAAGAGATCTTACTTTGGGGATCTGGATGAACATCTTCATAGGAAGAGGGTGCATTATTATCAGAGAGGCCCCTGATAATAATAATAATAATAATAATAATAATAATAATAATAATATAATAAGGTTGTTTTCCCTAGAAGAATAGGAAGAACACTAATATGTTGTGGTTAGGACATGACAATTTTTCTTGTATCTCCAAAGCACCTGGAAAAAGGAAATAGGTAATTTCATGTTCTATTATAGATAGCAAACCCGAAACAAACAGCACCCCTATTTCTGTTGTAAACAGCATTTCCGTTGCTTCTGCACAGCTCAATTCCCTCAACGTTCAATGTCAAAATGGTGACGGTCATTGCGACGTGCGGAGAAGCCGAGATGGCTTCGGGGATATTGCAGACCCCCATCTCCTTCAGAGGGGCCTTCTCAGCCCAGAGGAAGGTCACCAGGGGGCCAGGTGTGACCCTGGCGAGGAGGGAGGGAGGCTCAGGTGGGGCGCTGGGCACTGAGCATCTGCCAAACTCCGGGGTCACACCGGTGCTGGGGCTGCTCTGGCCACCAGGCACTGTATTGGGGCTGCTGAGCGCCAATCGACGCAGACACAGATGTGTGGGTGTCTGAGGAAGCGTGTTTACCTCCGCACACATTTCTGTCTGGCAGGTATGTATGCTGGTTTCCCTTTTCCAGGAAAACTCACCATCTGCAGTGCTTTGTAGACACATCAGCGTCGTGCGGGTCTAAGGATACTTATGGATCTCCATTGCAAACTTTATACTTCTCCATGTTCGCACGTAATTAGCATGCACTGCGATCAGAGAATGTACCAGCTGTTGGCCTCTGGCCTTTCTCTAACGCAAAGTCACATGGTAACTGCTACCCTGACTTTCTATTCAAATAGGCTAAGTTTCTTTTCTTTTTTTTCTAAATGTATTTTATTGATTTTTTAAAAAATGTATTTTATTGATTTTTTACAGAGAGGAAGGGAGATAGAAAGTCAGAAACATTGATGAGAGAAAGACATTGATCAGCTGCCTCCTGCACGCCCCCTACTGGAGTTGTGCCGCAAGCAAGGTACATGCCCTTGACCGGAATCGAACCTGGGACCTTTCAGTCTGCAGGCCGACTCTCTATCCACTGAGCCAAACTGGTCTCGGCTTATTGATTTTTTTTACAGAGAGGAAAGCAGAAGGATAGTTAGAAACATGGATGAGAGAGAAACATCAGTCAGCTGTCTCCTGCACACCCCCTCCTGGGGATGTGCCCACAAACAAGGTCCATGCCCTTGACCGCCATCGAACTTAGGACCTTTCAGTCCGTAGGCCGATGCTCTATCCACTGAGCCAAACCGGTTTTGGCAGATTAAGTTTCTTGTAGAAAACCAAAAAGCTGAGCTATGCCAGGCACTGGTAATTTTTCCCCAGTCTTATCGCTGAGCGTTATTAATGGTCACAATATCTCACGCTTGCCTGCCACGTATCCAGGAAGGGCTGCCTGGGCACGCTGTTTGCTAATGGCCACTCTGTATTCCCAAGAATGCCGCCCGGGTCATTGAGTGCTGATAGATCCACTCTCCCGTTCACTCCTGGACCACAAAGATGCCAGTGCTGCAGAGGGGGCCTGCCTGGGACAGTCCTACTCAGCGCTCAATAGTGTGCCAGCCCCTTAGTCCGGAACGGAGTGGGTGGAAAGGAAGAGCTGTTGGAAGGATACGATCACCATCCTTGAGGGAGGGGACCTGAAGGAGCAGAGGACACCCTCCCACCTTCTCCTGTGTTGCTTCATGCTGTCCTGTGGCCCAGTGGCTTCCAGCAAATGGCAAGAACCACGGCAACCCCTTTTATTAGCCTCAGATCCACGGGGCCCTACCACAGAGGCCCGAAGGAAGAGTGGACGCCCCAAGGGAGTGCCCCCTCCTCGACAAAGCAACTGTGGCCACGAGGACAGTCACCTGTGCTCTGAGCCACTGTAGTGCAGAGCCTCAGGTGAGTGTAGGAATGACATCTGTCCGTCACTCACTCACATACAACATTGCACGTACAATTTTTAGTAGTGTGCATGTATAGCAATGGACTTTAACGCATAACCCTATAGGATGGGCACTATTAATATTATCTTTAAACTATATCCTTATTGATTTCAGAGAGGCAGGGAGAGGGAGAGAGTTAGAAGTATGAATGATGAGAGAGAATCACTGATTGGCTGCCTCCTGCATGCCCCCTACTGGGGATTGAGCTTGTAACCTGGGCATGTGCCCAGACCAGGAATTGAACCAGTGATCTCCTGGTTCCTAGGTTGACACTCAACCACTGAGCCATGCCAGCCAGACTGACTATTATTATTATTATTATTATTATTATTATTATTCTCCTTTTACAGATAAGAACACTGAAGCTTCGGCAGGTTGAGTAAGGTGCCCTAAATCTGATTGACTTGCATACTGAAATGGCACAGCAGAATTCCCATCCCGGCCAGAATTTGAAAGACACCATAAAACACAATACTTAAAAAAAAAAATACAACATGAACACATAACTAAAAAAACACAAATAAATACAATTCTACACTTAACCATTATGCAAAATTAAAACAACAACGGCAAAGGCCAAACATTTATAACAGCCAGAGGAATTCTGATTATTGACGAAGGAGCAATAATTAGACTGAGAGCTCACAGGTTTACAGAAAAGAGAAAAAATACAGCAGTTCAGACACAGCAGAATATTGTCTTTAATACCCTAAATGAAGATAATGGTCAACCTAGAATTCTGTAGCCAATAAAGTAATCTTTTTCAAGAACGAGGGAAAAATAAAGACAAGTTTAGGTAATAAAATTGAGGTTTCCACACAATAAATCCACATTAAAAAATTGTAGATAAGAAAACAAAATGTTTCCAGATAGATGGGCTGAGACGTAAAGTGCTACAAAGCAAAGGCGTTTGTGAATCTGTGGAAGATGCAAGGCAACATTCACAGACAGAAGCTCTAAGGAGTGAAAATGAGCTTGGCCTTGGGAGCCTATAGTACTTGTTGGAAGCCCGACTGTGATGCCATTTTAACATCCTTGGTGTGCCCTTCTTCCCTCCTTCATAAACTGGTGATAACAACACTATTTCCCTTGTGGCTGACTAGGAGCAGGAGATGAAAGAGCATAATAAAGTATTTGCCAAAGTTATCTGGAACATAGAGAGTGTGTGTTATGTTTATTATGACTACTGTATGACCCAAGAATGGCAATGCTGTGTGAGGTTAAAAAGATCTGAAGTTTCCTACACGAATAAAAGAGAAAGATGCAAACGGACTGTACCATCAAAATGCCCACCAGACAATCAGAAGGGAGTATGCAACTCGAGTTGTATCTATAAAGCTTGAACACTATTTTGTTTCAGGCCCGTTTCATGACAAACCCATATGGGTTTGTAATCATAATGAGATTTCCCCCCCCAAAATGGATTCCTTGAGAAAGGGTGTCAGTTATGCTTGAGCTTGGGGCAATGGTATCCTTGAGTTTCTGTAAGCTTTTAAAACAGACCTCTGCTCTAGGAAGGCAAGTCTACCAGGAGTACTGATTTTTAGAGGTGCGGTCTTAACCACTTGGTTGCGCCCAGGGAGCCGGCCACCAATACCATTAACTGGGATTCATGTATGTGAATAGCGTTTGTATTTATTTATTTACTTTTCAATATATTTCTATTGATATCAGAGAGGAATGGAGAGGAGGAGAGAGAGACACACACATTAATGATGAGGGGGAATCATTGGTTGGCTGCCCCTTGCATTACCCTACTGGGGATTGAGCCCACAACCCAGGATCAATGCTGGAAGACCAGGCATTGAACCCCGACCTCCTGGTTCATAGGTCGATGCTCAACCATTGAGCAACACCAGCCAGGCAATAGGGTTTTTATTTTAAATATCTGCTACTTTCCACAGATATTCTGAGAAAGATGAGTACACTGACTTCCCTGATAGAAAGTCGAAGAACACTCATTTACTGATATGAATGGAAGTATGGCTCTTGTTGATAGTAAATCCTCTTCCTATCTCTATATAGCTTTTTCCAGAGAGACAAAAGGATTTTAAAAGTCTTAAATGGCAGGTCTTATCTTTTTATTAGGCAATTTAAAATTTTCCAAATCTAGCTGTTTTATTTGTATAAACAGATGGAAAAAGGCAATTTCACAACTATCATGAATTTTGTGAAGACCGTTTGCAATACTGTTCGGTGTCCTTGAGTTTACAAACCCTTTTTTTCTAGAGCTGATTGGGAATAATCTATAACTATTCATGCATACTATAGTGTTTTAATTTTTAGTTTCTCTTATCTAAAGTGTCTGGTGGAGGAGGAACATAGAGAAGGCAACTGTTTTGCAGCCAAAAAAAAAAAAAATGGTTATGAGGATGTTTTCCTCAACAGTTTCCAAAGAGAAAATTATCTCCATCAATTTAAGAAACAGAAATCATGATGTATTTCTAAAAATATTCCTAGAATGAGGCCAAACTTGCTATGATAAATACTAGTCTTGTGTGACATCCAAAAGCATGATAAAACAGACCCTAAAACAAGGAACTGAACATGTATTTAGCTAAATAAGATGCACACATGATACATACTGCCCCAGTCTGACGATAGGACAAAAGACATAAGGGAACTGGATACCAGAGGAGAAAAATGTTAGTGCAGAATGGAATAAACAGGGAGGCCGAAAAAGGAGAATCTGAGCTCAGCCTTGCATTTGAATAGGTGAAATGAAGTATAAGATATTGTACTTGGAGGTGAGCATCATGAAGTAGGATGATAAATACATTACCGTGCCTAGTTGTGGGACAATTTGTAGACTTAAAAATATGAATATTATCCTAATACTAGAGGCCCGGTGCACGAAATTCATGCACAGGGTGGGAGAGTAACCCTCAGCCCAGCCTGTACCCTCTCCAATTCGGGACCCCTCAAGGGATGTCCGACTGACCATTTAGGCCTGATCTCAGTCAGACATCCCTCTCACAATCCCTCTCACAACTGCTCACCTGCCTGCCTTCCTGATTGCCCCTGACTGCTTCTGCTTGCCAGCCTGATCACCCCCTAACCACTCCCCTGCCAGCCTGATTGATGCCTAACTGCTCCCCTGCCAGGATCAGAGATATCTGTATTCTATTTTTTTAGGTATATAAGATTGAAGAAGATTTTTTCCCTTCAAAAAAAAGAATAGTTTATTGTTTTAGAGAAAGAGGAATGGAAAAGAGAGAAACATCCACGTGAGAGCATGATGTTGACTAGCTGCCTCCTGCACACCCCACAATGGGGATTAAGCCCACAACCTGGGCATGTGCCCTGACTGGGAATCTAATTGGTGACATCTGTTAGATGTCACCAACTGAGCCACGCTGGCCAGGGCAGAAGAAGATTGTCCTTCAAAAGAGATATGTCTAATCATAGATACTTTGATTACCTACCACAAGAGAATCAGAGGTGGTGCCAGTTTCATATAAAAATCTTAAAACTCTGATGACAAGAGGGACAAAAGAAAAAAGTGAAGACATGTCTCTTAATTGGAAAAATAGGAAACTATTTTATAAAATTAATTTAGCGTAAGATTCCAAATTTGTGCTAACTTTTAAATTCATTCCTGCTGCAGTGACACACACTTTGAAAGCAAACATTCAGAAACACTTAAAGTCAACACGGTCCATGGGGAATTATTTAGAAAATTTTTAAAGAAATTTTCAAGATGTGCCTTTAAAGTGTGACGATGAATAATCACTTTTTCAAAACTCTCCAAGATTTCAGGGGAAAGGCAATGTTTCCTATTGGAAAATTATGTTTCTTAGAGTCTGTTTGAATAAAAACAGTAATAAGTATTATTCAATCCATTTTCTAAGGAATGTTGGCAAAATTCTACAAGGATGCTTACGGGGTTTAATAGTCCTTCTCAGCTGAAATGTTTTCTTTTACTTCCATGTTTATTGCTACTACCATTTGTTATATACATGCAAAGAAATTTATTTTTTATGTCAGAAACAAAATAGTGTTCAAGCTTTATAGATCCTCCAGTTGTATCTATCAAATGATACCCATCAAGGAAAACAGTTTTTAAAAATCCTCAAATGTGTTTTCTTTCTTTCTCTCTACTAGAAAAGTGTGAATTGTTTTTAGGCTATTTTTTCTGTGTCACAGAGTTAATTCCTGGAATTTATTTGAGGACATTCAGCAAAGGACGCGTGCAGACTGCACGCTCCCCGGTTGGAAGGTCCCGCCTGCCCAGGGACGCGGTACTGCGGTGACTTTGGTGTTGAGGCTGCTGAAATGCCCTTTCACTGGTGTGCGCTTCCCTGAACACAGGCTGCCCGGCCTTCAGGAAAACAGAAAACTCTTGGAGATGGAGCCATTGGCGCTGCCCTGCCACCAGATCCACTTTTCCATCTGGTCCCATTTGGCAGCCATGTGATAGCTCTGTTTCGCCAAAATATGACTAAAAGCTACACATGACATTCTCTGGAGCTAGATCTGGGGCAGACCAAAGTTATGTCCGCAGGGGAAGGCCATGATATAGTTCTAATTAACGTAAACTCACGATCGGTGAAGAGTTTGTTTGCAAAGCTTTATCACAATGGACCTATCAGGCGGTTTCAAAGGGATTGGTAAGCTTAACAATACCCACAATCCTAAGCACCTATCTTGTTTACAATGAAATCATGTAAGAATATAGATCCCCCTATGAGGTTGAATGGTTGGCACATTATCACTGAAGAGATGACTCTATTCAATATTTAAAACAGAGTAATGAGTATACCAAAAGTCTACAAACCTAAAACCTTATTTATGATCCACAAGATCATAGCTCTGCTATTTCTAAACAAAATATATGAAAATGGATTGGCTCTCAATTCCTAATCAAGTTGCCATTTTATATTCTTCAGAAATTATTGATTTATACCATATAAAAGTGATGATATTGGGGGGGGGGCATAGATGATCTTGTACTATTGCCATAAATTCTGTATCCACTCAGTATAAATTTTAGGGGTTTTAATATCTTTAAATGTTAAAACTAGTTTGCCTAGACTTTCATATGGTGACCATACATATGAAATACAAACTAGAAATATAGTGATCTTAAATAACTAGGAGATAATTTCTTTCTTGTTTAAATACCCTTTCATTAGTAGAAGCTTCCTTTAACATGAGTTGACTGGCCTTCAATAAACCAAGTAACAATGGTTTCTAAAAATATATAGTCAATCCCCTTAAAATAGGAAGGAAATAGGAAGGGTATCAAACCATGTGAAACACAAAAAAGTCATGCAATGTAAGTGAAAC
Organism: Lasiurus cinereus; assembly: GCA_011751065.1. Lineage (NCBI taxonomy): Eukaryota > Metazoa > Chordata > Mammalia > Chiroptera > Vespertilionidae > Lasiurus > Lasiurus cinereus. Next base: position 745,932 of record JAAGEH010000026.1, read on the forward strand.
TAAATGAAAACTCAAAATAGCAAAACTTATTAGATTCAGTGAAAGCAGTGCTCAAAGGAAAGTTTGTACTTGTAATTGCATTCATTATAAAAGACCTCAAATCGACATCCTAATTTTATATTTCAAAAAATTAGAAGAAAGAACACACTAAACAAAGTTAGCAGAAGGAAGGAATGAAGACTAGATCAGGGAAGAAAACTAAGTAACAGGTATCCAAATTGGAAAGGAAGAGGTAAAATAATATGTTCTCAGGTGACATGATCATAGGTGTAGAAAAATCCAAAGAATTTTCACACACACACACACACACACACACACACACTTAGAAATAATGAACAAAGTAAGCAAATTTGTAGGACATAAAATCAGCACATAAAAATCAGTTCAGTTTCTACACACTAAAAACAAACTATCTTCCATAGGAAATTAAGAAAACAATTTTATTTAGTATAACACGATAAGAACAAAATACTTAGCAGTAAAGTTAATCAAGGACATGAAAGATTTATGCACTGAAAACCACAAACAATACTAAAAGAAATTTTAAAAGGCATAATAAATGGAAAGACATCCCATATTCATGGATTAGAAGACTTACTATCGGTAAAGTGTCTATACTACCCAAAGCAACCTACAATTCAAGGAGTAGAATTCAAAACAACTGATACTGTAGAAAACAAATACTGAGGGAAACACGTGCGGTCCAATATTTTAAGCAAAATGGACACGAGAGAGTAATACTTTGAGTTGTGTGAAAGACTGCAGTCTATAGATATTTTCTGTCCTATTGCTCAGGCTAAAATCTTATAAAACGCAGACCAGACTTGAAAATTTCCCAGCAGACACAACCCATGAGGCCAAGTAGCAAAACCTCATCTAGTTTTCTCTCATAAATGTAAGTGAACCTTAATTTAGGTAATTTCCTGTAAATTCCGCTGATAATCGTAAAAGAAGCTTACGTTTCTTCCTCAAGTGGTGTAAGATGATTACTTCTAACCAACCCCTGCCATCCAGAGCTCCACAGTCACCAATCCCCCCCAAGTCACCAATCCCCAGGATGGTTGAACCCCAACCTCACTCCCCTGCCTGAGCCTTCCTGTGACCGCAGGCTCCTGAGCTTCCTGCCAATCTGGCCTTGTCTCCTCGTTCAAAAAGCGCTGTTCCTCACACAGTAAAATCTCCCTACCCATAAAGTTCTCTGATTTTCTTTTGACAAGTTGATAGTTGTTAAAACAGTATTTACATTTTGCTGGCTCTTCCTTTTTTTTTGCCACTTTTTTGGGGGAAGCTGTTAAAACCAGAATTAAAGAATGCCATATTGCTATCTTCTAATGCTGAATTTTTATGACCCATGACAGTTCATATATTGATGCTCTAATCCCCAAGGTGGTTGTGTGGAGAGCTTTCCTCTCTCTCTCTCTCTCTCTCTCTCTCTCTCTCTCTCTCTCTCTCTCTCTCTCTCTCTCTCTCCCTGTTTCTGTCTTCCTGCCCCCTGCACACAAAGAAAAGGTCATGTGAAGTCACAGCAAGATGGTGGCTGCCTACCAGCTATACCTTCATGCCCTAATCTTGGACTTCCCAACCTTGAAACTGTGAGAAATAAAGTTGTAGTGTATGTTTTTTTTTTTTTTAAAAAAAAGTCTGCTATAAGAGATAACTATAAATAATTAATCGGTACACATAGAAAACCACAGGGGTACAATTTCGAAAGGACACAGCACAAAGTATCACAAATATGTGACAATTCGTGAATTTGTATGCCGTGGAACACCAAGTAAAAACTGATGCTTCTTGTCAAAACCGGTGTGGCTCCGTGGATAGAGTGTCGGCCTGCGGACTGAAAGGTCCAGGTTCGATTTCAGTCAAGGGCACGTGTACCTTAGTTGCAGGCACACCCCCGGTAGGAGGTGTGAAGGAGGCAGCTGATGGATGTTTCTCTCTCATTGATTGTTTCTCACTATCCCTCTTCCTTCTTCTCTGTAAAAAATCAATAAAATAAAATTTAAAAAAAATGATGCTTCTTTTCTGCTCCTTGGAGAAGGGCATGGGAAACAATCCAGCTCTCTGGGGGCAAACACTTCAAGTCTAAGTTCAGCCCGCGCTGCAGAAAAGGCTGTAGCTTCGGCTCATGGCTCCGGACACTGTTCATGGTTTGTGGTGCTAATTCTTACGTGTGTGATAATGATTGCTTAACGCACACACTATATCCTTCTCTTCGGTATACTATCCAAAGGTGCCCTACCTTCATTGGGACAAGTCAAACCTATTTTATTTTTTTTGTTACTGAATTTTTTTTGGAAAAGCTCATTGCTGCTATCACACCTGTTCAGACTGCTCCTTATCTCTGAGCTTCTCCATCTGCATCAGTCATTCCCACTAGTCCATGATCTCATTCAAACGCACCCCCCTGAAAACAACAAAAAGGGTCTTCCTCTCTTCTCACGTGCCAGCTGCCTTTCAGCTTCTCTTCTTGATAGGACATTTATTTCCAGAAAGAACTTACCAGATGCATCACATACAAAGGATGTTTTCCCTTGCTCCTCTCCCTGCCACTCTTCAGATTGCTTCCGTCTTGTTTAGTAAAAATGCGCAACAGAAATTAATGTTGTCAGAACCATGAGCAAAATCCAGTGAATACCCAGTCATTCCCATCAGCTTCAAACCATCTGCAAATGTTGAGAATTTCTAAGATCTTTCCAACACGCATCTTTGAATACAGTGGTACCTCAAGATACGAGTTTAATTCGTTCCGTCACCTTGAGGCGTGGGAAACTAGGAGACACTCGAGTCGCAGTAAACTGGTGGGTCGTGTGTAGCTGGCTGATCCGCGCGATGACTCCCATCTCAAATGTTGCTCATACTTCAAAGCAAAAATCGCTCGCTCGACGGCTCGTATCTCAAAAATCTCGTATGTTAGGGCACTCGTATCTCGAGGTACCACTGTATTCCCCTTTCATGGCGCCTTTCTGCCCGGTTCCTCCTTCCTCATGGCTGTTCCTGCTCATTCTCCATTGCTGGTGCCACCTTTTCTCCATCACCCAGGGCTCAGACCTCAGAATTCTAACTGTGCCCACTTCCTCGCGCTCACTCACGTGTCTTTAGATGCCCTGGGTGAGGTGGCAACTACAAACACTCCAGTCCTGGCCGCCTCTGAAATCCCCAATTATTTATTTGATGATAGCACGGTCTTTCCATTGGGAAATCGTCCAGTTCTTTAAACTGGCCTTTTCCTGACCTTTCTCTCTCCCGGGAGCCTGTTCCATTCCCAGGTTTCCCTGAGGAGTGGTGTGAGCACTGAAACGCTGGTTTGGACTGGGATCATCTGGCCACGCGGAGTCACCCTGGATTGGCTCTTTTCCTTGAATTGCGCATCATATCATTCCACCAATCCTGTGTGTTTCCCTCTAACACACATCGCAGGTCAGTGCAATTCAGTCTTCACAGCCTTAAATCACACCGTCCTTATCTTTGGCCTGAAACTCTGCAGTAGTCTCCAGATGCAGATCCCGGGAATCGAACCAGGACCTCCTGGTTCATGGATTCTCGCTCAACCACTGAGCCATGCTCACCAGCTTCAGCCAACCCTCTTCACCATTCTCTACCTTATCATTCTGTTTGTCTCCTAAATTATGTTCAGCCCAATCGCTCAGTATTTGTGCATTCTTTCATTTTTAAAAAAAATATGTTTTATTGATTCTTTAGAGAGAAAGGGAGAGAGATAGAAAGTCAGAAACATCGATGAGAGAAAGACATCGATCAGCTGCCTCCTGCACGCCCCATTGTGGGACGTGCCCACAAGCAAGGTACATGCCCCCGACCGGAATCGAACCCAGGACCTTTCAGTCCTCAAGCCGACGCTCTATCCACTGAGCCAAACCGGTCTCGGCCATTCTTTCATTTTTATCTCCTTTACTCTAAGCTCCTTACAGTTGAGGATCTTGATTATCTTGATCATTATTATACCATGAAGGCCTTGAATGATGCCTAATATATAGTCAGGAACCATGGATATAGTGCAGTTAATAAGTAAGTGAGTAGAGGAACCATTGCGCATTTTAATAAAGTTTCTGGCAACAAATAATGCCATAGATCTGCTGCCATAGAGTAGGTTCCGGTAGAGTCCAGATTTGGAAACTTGAGCTCATCAGCACCCCTCACCAAAGGACTGATTGAGTGTCAAGGTTTGGGGTTCCTACAAAAGCAATACCCTGATATCTTCACTGCAAAGCCTCCTTTTCTTCCTGCGGTCAGACTGGCACAGCGGAGGGTGACAGGCAATGCAGGGTCAACTCCTCAGAGATACGAAAAGCACAGCGATACGTCTTCTGCGTTGATAGTTCATTTAACTCATCGTCTCTTCCAGTTGAAAAAAAAAAGAAGACAAATAAGGAATTGCAGTGTTTATAGCTGCTAGACCTTCTCCTGCTCCTTTAAACTATCTCCTTCCTCCCCTCCAGACCTCCGAAAACACCAATTTCCTGGTAGACTTATAGCTTTCCATCTCTGTCCTCCGGGAGGCGGCTAAATGGGCTATTCATGACATTCTGGGGAGTTTAAAGTTAATTCAATATTTCACTCAATATCGGAACCAGCTCTCCATGACCCCGAGGTCTTCCGAGGGTTATCGAAGACAGAAAAGAAAAGCGCCATTTAATTATCAGATTCCTGTGGGCTGGCAGCTTATTCTGCGACTGACAAATGGGATGCTCGGGGGCAGTAAGAGATACCTGCTCTGTGAGGTCACAGGACCCCGCGCTCAAAGGACACGATACATCTTGGGCAGGAAGGAGGACTGTGCCTGTGACGGGGCCCAGGGCCTGGAAGGCGCGGGGGGGGGGGGCCTCTTGGGGTCGTTGCAGAAGAGGAGAACGCTCGTCTCCCAGGAGGTGTCCTTCCCTCTCCTTCTGTGTGTGTGTCTCTGTCTCCCCAGTTCCTTTTCTTTCAGAACAGCATCTTCTGAAACAAGTCCTGTGCGGCTTCCCAGGCTGTGGACTAGATCGTATAACCCACCCTCCACTATTGGGGTGTCTTCCAACTTCGTTGACAATGTTTTGGTGTTTTCTTGTCTTGCAAACACCCAAACCGTTATAGAGTCGAGATGCCAGAGGGACTGAGGAATAAACGCTTCGGAAGGCAGCACAAAGTGAGAGAAAATGATTATGCCCATCATGGACACTCCGGCAGGACCGCAAGCAGGTGCTTAGTGCGTTTCTCAGCTTCTTCGCAGGGGCAGGGGGTCCAGAGGAAGGCTGGATAGACAGACAGACACCCCAGCTGACCAGGGTGGTACAGATGCAATTTAGCACGCAGGTCCGAAGCCACTGTGCCCTACAGAGCCATTAATGTACTATGATCTCTCTCAGACACGGGATCTTAAAATTTTATATGCAAAATGGAAGTGTTTCCATTAACAAAGGTCAGAACAGATTGAATTGGATCATTGAACAGAACCAAGCGCTTAAAGTCGGTGCGTATCACATTCGTTCTCGCTCTCATGAATAGCCTGAAATAACTTTTCTATAGTAAATGCTAAAGAAAATGAATAGTATTCATGCAAGGAATTTGAGAGGGCATCGAGAAAGGAAAATTAATGAGAATATTTTGTTTCCATATTTCACCAGAAAAGGTAAGGTCTGAAAAGGTATTTCTTTATCCGCCCTAAAATTCTGGCATTTCTGAATCAACGAGCAAAGAACATTCCTTCATTATGATACTTTCTGTTGATAAATGTAGGAGACGTGGTTGGAGCTGAATTCCCCAAGTGACGTTAGGAAGATAATAGTTTATTAAGATCTTGAAGTATTCGTTTTAATCTTTTAAAGATAAGTCAGACATCCAGAGGTTGATATAGGAAAGACATCTCATTAGATATTTTTATGCAGATCAACAAGGGAAAACACGTATTTTACTTTTTACCAAAATCCTCTGTTTTATAACTGGGGAAACAGCTAGGTTGTACGTGAACCTATTGGGTTTATAAGTTTATCGGTCAGTGTCCGGGGTAGATTTTAAACTAACTGCAATGAAGGATTCTGTCATCATCTCACTGATACCAGCAGAAGACAAGAGACCCCGGATGTCTGGCAAACTATCATTTGTGTCTCAGAGCAGCATGGACCCAGCACATGTGTGACCTCCCGGATGATGAGGGTGACACACAGGGGTCCATGTGGATGCCACACACACAATTGGTATTCCTCACAGCAGATCACACACACACACACACACACACACACACACACGGTCCGGACTAGAGCAAACCTGTCCTCTGTTCTGGAAAAATCTTCTCACCGTTACACGGAACGAACAGGGAGTCTGCCCTTTGCTCCAAACAGAGACCCTCCTTCTCAAGCCTCATCCCTGTACATCCATGTTGGTCTGGGCCGAAGGGCGAGGGGTGCCTTGCTTATACATCACACAGGGACAGGAGGTGAGTGGGCATTTTCACCCAACAACCAGAAGCAGCCCATCCCGGAGGTCAGGGAACTAGGTAACTCGAAATGGTGTGACATGTCCCTTACTCCACTTTATGGGGACAGTCACATTTTCAAACTATATTTTCAGTGAGTGCAGAATCATGAAGCCACTGCACCCTGCACCTCTGCCAGTAGTGACACAGAATTGCACATTGCATCTGAATTCACACTGTGTGTTTAGTGTTTGTTTGGGCCTGCACATGGAAGAAACATATTGAGCGAGAGAATCCATGACTAGTTGCTATTGTCATCTGAGGTTGAATACAGGGACAGCCTCCCGAATCCCAGGCCAATCCTCTCATGGATGACCTCTGACATCAGCGTGTTGGGCTACTATGTCTCCATTTCCAGCCTCCTGGAGTCATTTCTCAAGTGGCTCTTCTTACCATTGATGTCAGAGTCAGCTGATTTGGCCCTAACCGGTGTGGCTCAGTGGATAGAGCATTGGCCTGTGGACTGAAGGCTCCCAGGTTCGATTCCAGTCAAGGGCATGTACCTTGGTTGCGGGCACATCCCCAGTGGGGGGTGTGCAGGAGGCAGCTGATTGATGTCTCTCTCTCTCATCGATGTTTCTAACTCTCTATCCCTCTCCCTTCCTGTCTGTAAAAAAAAAATCAATAAAATATATTTTGAAAAAGTCAGCTGATTGGGAGTGCAATGGTCCCGTGGAATCCCCTCACAGCCATACCTAGATTGGTGTGTGATAACTGGACGGAGGGGAACCTCAGAATTCCGCTGACCAGCCAGCCTTCCAGGGCTTTCAGGAAGTGTCCACCTTTCCCTTCCAGCACTTCTTCTTCTTTTTTTAAAAAATACATTTTATTGATTTTTTACAGAGAGGAAGGGAGAGAAATAGAGAGTTAGAAACATCGATGAGTTAGAAATATCAATCAGCTGCCTCCTGCACACCTCCCACTGGGGATGTGCCCACAACCAAGGTACATGCTCTTGACCGGAATCAAACCTGGAACCTTTCAGACCACAGGCTGATGCTCTATCCACTGAGCAACACCAGTTTTGGCCCCTTCCAGCACTTCTTATTTCTGAACTCCTCCTAACAGATTTACTTCCTTTTTGTCCTGAACTGCTCTCTGTGGAAGAAAGGGAAATGGCTCTTTGTCGCCTCAGAGAGAACCAATCCTGCAACCACTGTGGGACCCCCCTCCTGCACCCAGGGTATCAGCCTGAGGAAGTCAGCTTCTTCCTGTTTCCTGAGCACAGGTGAGACCAGCTAACATGTGTATGTACAGGTGTGCAATGCTGCCATCTGGGCCTTGTGACGGGCCTTTGGAGCCAGAGCCCTGGGCACCATCCAGTCCTGGGAACTGCCAGGAGGCAAGCAAGGAGGATGCCTGTCCTTTAGTCTGTCCAATGAGAGGACAGACAGAGGAAAACCACGTGACCTGTTTTTGTTAATGGGCCCATGTTTACATAGTGTGGGAGTGGTGGCAATAGCCAAAAATGTGGCAAAGCAACTCCCCGCAGACTTTGTAAAGGAGTATGATTACAACAAAGGCAAGGTCAGAGGATGTCTGTCACAGGTACACACACGACCAGAACAAACCCTGAGATCTTTGACAGAGTAAGTGCCAGCTCTCTATCCTTGTAAGGCATCCCATCTCGCCCTGCACACCACCTCGCTGCGGCCGACTCCAGTGAGGAGACTCCAATATTCTAGATCAGTGGTTCTCAACCTTCCTAAGGCCGCGACCCTTTCAGACAGCTCCTCACGGGGTGGTGACCCCCAACCATAAAATTATTTCCGTGGCTACTTCATCACTGTCATTTTGCAACCGTTATGAACTGTAATGTAAATATCTGATAGGCAGGATGTATTTTCATTGTTACAGATTGAACATAATTAAAGCATAGGGATTCATCACAAAAACAATATGTAGCCGAAACCGGTTTGGCTCAGTGGATAGAGCGCCGGCCTGCGAAGTGAAAGGTCCCGGGTTCGATTCCGGTCAAGGGCATGTATCCTGGTTGCGAGCACATCCCCAGTAGGGTGTGTGCAGGAGGCAGCTGATTGATGTCTCTCTCTCATTGATGTTTCTAACTCTCTATCCCTCTCCCTTCCTCTCTGTAAAAAAATCAATAAAATATATTTTTTAAAAAACAAACAATATGTAATTATATATTATGAAATATTTATTTCTAATGACAAATAAATGAAAATTTTTTGTCTTGAATCGTGGTGTCGCATGGGCAACAGTCTTCCTAGGACAACAGTAAACTACATGGCTACACTTTGCTACACCGGGGAGCGGTGTGTTGGTTCCTAAGACCACGGGAAATAGGTGTTTTCCAATAGTCTTAGGCGACCCCTGTGAAAGGGTCGTTCGACCCCCAAAGGGGTCGTGACCCACAGGTTGAGAACCACTGTCCTAGAGGCTCCTGTGGTCCCTGCAATCACACTTCCCTAAATCCCACACACCACAGGCATTTTGGCAGCCTGTGCTCCAGCTGCACCCTTCGTGGACTCCGTGGTGTAGAGCCCACCAGTTTCTTATAAACAATGGTAGCTTCTCTCTTGTCCTGCTAACTGGTTTTCATTTTTTATCCATAATGTCTAGTTCGATGACTTGCATGCACTATGCCCAGGAAGGGTTCCTTTAAGTAATAATGGCTTAACAGAAAGGGTCCATGACAAGATGGGAGGAGATGAGAGAATAGGGGGATAAACATTCCTTTGGTAGACGAAGGAGGAACATCTTTGTTTTTAAAATTGGTAATAAAAAAATAAGATGGCAAAGCAGATAGAAATAAGATTGTGGATGTGGGCACAGAAAACTAAATGGACTCTCCTGTTGGCCTCTTTTTTATTACAAAACTAGAGGGCTGGTGCATGAAATTCGTGCATGGGGTGGCGGTGTCCCTCAGCCCAGCCTGCACCCTCTCCAATCTGGGATCCCTCTCACAATCCAGGACTGCTGGCTTCTAACTGTTCGCCTGCCTGCCTTCCTGATTACTCCTAACCACTCCCCTGCCAGCCTGATTGCCCCTGATTGCCCTCCCCTGCAGGCCTGGTCACCCCTAATTGCCCTCCCTTGCAGGTCTGATCCCCCCAACTGCCATCTCTTGCAGGCCTGGTCCCTCTCAACTGCCCTCCCCTGCTGGCCATCTTGTGTCCACATGGGGGCAAGATCTTTGACCACATAGAGACAGCCATCTTGGAGTGATGGTCAATTTGCATATTACTCTTTTATTAGATAGGATAGGAGGCACAATGGATGGAGGAGTGTGTTAGAAAGAAATGTGTATAAAGCTTTACAAATACAGGTTTTCAAACAGATGTGGGATATGAACAAAAGACGTAGCTAGAAACACAGAATAGTTTCTCCAAGACACCGAGACCCTAACTGCAGCTGCGGAACATTTATCTTAGCAATGACAATGCAATCACATTCAGCCGCTTGGAGCAGCACAAAAGCACTCAGCATCTATCAAAGGAGCACTGTCCCGAGTAGATAAGAGGCCACAGTCTACATGTCCCCACAGAGGCTCCCCAAGCGCTAGTTTCTGACACCATCTACTCAGTTCCCAGAGAGCTCCCAAGAACGAATGTAAGCCATTAATCCCTCCGCCCTCCACTAACAGATGTCTGCCAGGATTTTGGAAAAATATACAAGGATAGGAAATTAGTGCGAGGCAGTTCTAACAGCGGGACAGGAAACGGTCCACAGTGGTGATGAGGGTCAAGCTTCTGGAGAAAGGAGCTTCTCAAGGAGAGCATATAACATTGGTTCTGGTCTAAAAGCAGGCCAGGGGTAAATAATTTTATGCCGAATGCCAGAACTGGGTCATGATTTCTTCCACTGGCAAAATAATGCATGTAATACAAGAGTTCTAAATAGTTATCACATGGAATCCTCATACAATTGGATAAATATTACTTTGTGTAACTTTGGTATCATAGTTTATTTTAGAAATGTGAATTTTTTTCCAAAAAAAAAAAGTCTCCCGCATCTCTTCATGCTTGAAAAATGTGGTTGATAGGAGTTACTAAATATGGTGCTTTTTTTTACCTTTTCGCTGATGAGGCGGTAACTAAGGAGGTTCCTTTTTGGAAGTGCAAACAGCTGGACAATCAGCACCAACTTCCTATCTCCTGAGTGGATTGCAGATTGAGAAATGAAATCTTGTCGTCTTGTTTGCACATCCCTGAAAGATGACCTGAAAGTGATTTATAGTTTCATCACTACACCTTTACGAAAATGGATGACGTTCTACTAGGGACTTACAGAGACCCCATCAACTTCCAAAGTAGAACAAGATCTTCCTTCCATTACTAGGTCCCAAGACATTTTAAAATATGCTACAATCTACATAGTTTTGGGAATTCTAATTGATGAGGAAATGATTCAAGGAATAAAAATTATTTTCCATCACCTGTCATCTATTTTCTTTACGTTTCGCTTCGTTCTACTACTGAGCCACATTGATGATATATGCATTGAAGACTCTTCCAATTTGATAAATGGATAATATGTTTTCATTTAATAAGAAAGATGTTATAGGAAAAAAAACCCACATCAGGTCTCCTTTGTTCTTCATTACAAATGTGTTTCTCTATTCAAAATGCTTCATTCTGGCCAAGGACTTAGAAGGTGAAGTCCAATTCATGTTTCTGTTTATTATAGGAAGGGATTTCCTGGACTCTTAGCTTAATTGGAACAAGATAAAAGTCTCCATCATCTACTTCTACTAAATGGTCTGACTTTGGGGTTAGGGGCAGGATACATTTTTATCCACATGGAAAATTTTAATCCATCCCTACAACATGGCATCGCTATGTGACGGAAACATGAGAAATTGCTTCCATCAAGCAGCCCAGTGTAAATATCCTTCCAACTGGACCGCACTGCGAGGAGAAGGAGCAGAAACAGTAGAGCTTCTCAGCTCTCCCCGCTCAAGCCTCACGCAGGCACGTGGGAAGCATCGCTTTCCTGCCAAATGTCACCTACAGGAAGATTCCTTTCCCACTTCCCTTCCCACCCTTCCTCAGCCTGTGCCAAAACCATGCCATTTCTCCGGGCCTCAGGATGATAAACAGATGGCGAGACCGGAGAGTTCTTCTCACACCCATAGTCAGTTGTCTGCTTCCAAGAGTGTGTCTCCTGCAAGCCAGAGAGGAGGGCTGGGTGAGGGTGCCACCTGCCAACTTGAACTACTCTGAGCCAGTACAGACCAGCAGCAATAAATACACCCCGAGCCAATGCCACAGGACTTACAACATGCTGCAGCATATTTCTCCCTTCCCCCACCAATGGCAGGCCATCCAGTTCACCAGTGTAGACCATGAGCTGTTTATCTCAAAGGGAGTGACACTGCTGATGGGAAATTAGAGTTTATTCCCAAGTAAGTTTATATAATTGAACTTAGAGAGAATAACTGTAGGGAGGTGATCTGGACAGGGCTATGGTGACAAATGTAATAATGCCAACAGTTTTTTAATGGTTTCCAGGTACCAAGTAATATGCTAGACCCGTGGTCGGCAAACTGCGGCTCGTGAGCCACATGCGGCTCTTTGGCCCCTTGAGTGTGGCTCTTCCACAAAATATCATGGCCTGGGTGAGTCTATTTTTGAAGAAGTGGGATTAGAAGAAGTTTAAGTTTAAAAAATTTGGCTCTTAAGAGAAATTTCAATCGTTGGACTGTTGATATTTGGCTCTGTTGACTAATGAGTTTGCTGACCGCTGAGCTAGACCGTTATGTCCATAATTCCCAACCAGTAACTTGACCAAGGTTTCAAGTCTGGTAAGTGATCAATGTTACATGTTTGATAAGAGGCCTGTCTCCATCGTAAAATCTTTGTGCTCATTCTGTCATCTCAGGATTAAAAAGTTAAAAATATTTTGTTTAAATCATTTTAAATTAAGAATATTAAACCAACTGCATGTTAACACAAATAATATACTTATTTTAAAAAATAGTGAGAATAGTGTCACTGCTTTACATTTTTGCAAATGTTTGGCTTCATAGGAGACAGGTACACAGATATGCTTCCGTATTCATCAGTTGTCAAATGCTATTTTGATTGATATACATAAAGAAATATGAGGGCCCTGCCCAGTTCGGCTCAGTGGATAGAGCGTCAGCCTGCAGACTGAAGGGTCCCGGGTTCGTTTCCAGTCAAGGGCAGGTACCTTAGTGGTAGACTCCCGGCCCTGATCACATCAGTGTTTCTCTCCATCTCTCCCTCTCCCTTTTACTCTTTCTAAAAAAATCAATGGGAAAAATACCTTCAGGTGAGTATTAAAAAATATAGCAATAATAAAATAAAATATGGGCTCACCTGGATAGGCAGTAGGGACCATGAAAGAGTATTTTAACAGGATTTTCAGATAATTGTAAATATTCTTCTTACATACGAGATGAAAATCTGCAAATGGCACTTTCATATAGCTGCACTGTGCCGTCTGAAAGGACACCGATGCACTTTATGCGCCCTATGACATGAAAGGCCATTGCTCTCTCCTCCACTTTGATGAATCTTTCCCCCAGAAGTGCTTTTAAAAACCTCCTTCGGTGGTCATTAGGACAATATTAGTTCAATGGCTTATCCAGATAGATTTTGGACATGTTGGCACAGTTCTTTATTTGACACTTAAGAAGTCACATTTTAAGCTATTGGTACCGATAACATCAGAGAAGTCTTTGACTGTGAGGAAGGTGAGCTCAGGATGATGGCTCTGTTTCCTATAATTCGAATTTTCACTTGAAAGGCGACTTCTTCCTAATGACATACGCTATCTGTTCTTTTCCATCACTGATATTTTTCAAGAAAATATCTGTCGAAAACCCAATTCTGTGAACCATGTCTCAGTCATTTTTTTCCCCAGGTAAAAATGGTAGTCCAGGAAAACAGAGACTAGCTCAGCTCAAAACGTAATCATCCAAGGGCTTTTCTATAGAAAAATATAATACTTCAACATGCGGCAACAGTGCGTTATGTGAATTCCATTCTGTCACATAGAACATTCAAAGGACGGCTATCTCGAGTCAATAAAAATAACTGTTCCCACTGCTTTAGAAGAATGGGTGTCCTTTCCTCTGATGTGTCTGGTAGAGAAGAAAACAGGGGTCATCAGCACAAGCTGAGCCATGCCTTCATCTTGACTAAGGCACCAGCAGCTTCTCCATCATTTCTTTCGCAACGTTCAGTGTAAGTGACAACCAAGAAAGAAGCTTTTTCCTTCTCCTCGTCCTGCTTCTCCTCTTCACCTCCCCCTTTTTTCTTCTTCTTCCTCTTTTTCTTCTCCTCTTCCTCCTCTCCTCCTCCTCTTCTTGTTCTTCCTTCTTCTTTTAAAACTTTGACTACATACTCCCCAAGAGGATCTTGGGAACTTTTAGGAGGTCTATGGACCACCTTTTGAGAGTCATGGCCAAATACCATCATGATGTGCTTTAAGATTTCTGTTTTTCTCCTCTCTCCCTCCCTTCTTTCCTCTTTCCCTCTGTAGGTCTTCTCCAAATTCTTTTCATGTGAGTTAGGCAGGGCAAAATATTTGAAGTCCTGGTGGTGGTAGAGGATAGGTCTCAGCTAGTTGTTAGCTGGGTGGTCCCAGGTGGCATGATAAAAGTTCTAGGAACTGGTACAGAACCGGCTATATTTTCTGATGCACTGGTCTTCCTATCCCCAGGTGTGCACGAAGAGTCCGCTTTTAGATCCACGTGGTCCCACACTGGAGGCCCAGTCATACCTCAGTACTGGTGGGAGCTGGAATTGAGATGTGCTGTGAGTATAAATACCCAGCAGATTTTGAAGATCCATGAAAGCGTCTGTAAGACATCTTGTTAACATTTTTACATTGATTTTCTGTTGAAAGGGTCAGAGCTGGGCTACGTTGAGCAAAGTCAGAGTTTAAAATATTCTTGAATGTGGCTACTAGAATTTAACGTTCATAGGTAGCTTATTTCTGTGAGGTAGTGCCGAGATAGCCACGGGTGAAAAGAAGACTAAATGAACCTTTACACAAATCAGGGATTATAACCAACCCAATCATTTTTATTAACTCAGACTAAAGTTAAATTTCTATGGGAGACTATTTCCATTTTATCTTAGTTTTTTAATTTATTGATTTTTATACATAGAGAGAGAAACACCAACTTGTTGTTCCACCTGTCTGTGCTTTCATTGGCTGATTCTTGCATGGGCTCTGACCAGGGATCCAACCTGTATTATGGCATATCAGGATGCTGCTACAGCTAACTGACCTTCTAGGCCAGGGCCCAATGTATCCTAGTTTCAAATTCTGTAATTAGAATGTTCTCAATATCCACTGGCAGGTGCAGACAGAAATGAGGCTATGGCTACATGTCTTTGGTTCATATGATTTAAGAAATACATAAACACACACACACACACACCTTTCCCATAAATTTTAGTAGAGATAGGGATAGAGAAAAACAGAAACACTGAGAACATGAGGACCAATGTCAGAGATTTTTCATGAATATTATTTCCTTCTTTATTCAACGCATTCTCATCAGTCAGGAAATATTGATGTTATCTTACCAAGACATTTAATTCTGACCTGAGTTTATTTCATAACAAAGATCAGTAGAAATGAGATCTCCAGAAAATATACTTTATTCGCAGTACATATTTTTATTTTATTTTAAATGAAGTTGTTTGAATCAGAGACATTAAAAATGCTTACTGTTTCTATACCATGAAGGTTAAACATCTACTTGGAAATATATGGGAACATTGTGTTATTTGTGCTAAGAGGTCCCTTTTCATTTTCCCAGCTCAGAGGTTACCATTATCTTATTTTGATTTGAATGATCCCTGAAGAATGTGCTCTAGGAACTAAGAACCATTCAAAATTAGCTTTTCCGATGGAGCATGAAAATCAAAGACCATCTAGAAAATTTGTTTTATTACTATTTGTAATCACTAGAAAATGTTTGGATGACTACAAAAGGCATGATCAACTTTCAGTAATTTTTAATTGTCTTAAATAAACATGCATCGGATCTTGTCATTTTTGAACAAGATATAAATGACGTCAGTCATATTAGCAAATGATGTCATATGTTTGGGGCTTCAGAGAAGTCAGAGACAAGCCAAAACCTCAAGGCAGAGTAAGGATAAAGGAGAGAGTGGAAGTCAGAGAAATTTGCAAGTGTCTGTCTCTTATTCACATTGTGAACTTGGCAGGTTGGATGAGACAAGCTGACTTCTTTCCGCAGATAAACTGAGTCCAGGCAGCTAGATGAATGTGCTCCGAGAGATACCAGAGGTTGGGATCATCTCAAACCGATCGGGTCTGGCATCAGAAAATGTGGATAACACCATCACAAAGGTAGAGTTCGGTGAACGTGTTTATGGGAGTCCGAAACACTTTAGTTCATTGTTTGGGTTGCATTATATTATGTGGCACCTTAATTTTTCCTTTACTTGGCATGTGTTTTAATTTTCTCAGAACATATTGTACATCTCCCATGTTCAGAGTAGAAATGATTGTGTGTGTGTTCCACATGACATGTATTCCCAACCTTCTATACTAATTCTAGCTGGTGCTGGAAATAGTACCACTTTGACATGGCTAGACATGTTCCTCTCTCCCCAGCTCCCCACCATAAACATTCGCATTCTTATCTGCTCCATGCTGTGGGAATTTCCTCTGAGTCCGGCCCTGTGAAGTTTCTCAGGGCATTCCATGGATGAGAACATGTCAGTGTCAGCATTCGAGACATATATTTCAGTCTGACTAGTATTCACCAAATCTCCCAGGATGCCTGTCTTTGCATGAGAGCATTGCAGACACCCTTGCTCTCTATGTACCTGCACCTTCAAAAGCTTTAGGCTCCATGTTCCCAATTGGCTGGTCTTAGACCAATCATTGAAGGACACAGTGAAGGCACTTTGGAGCCCTGTGGTTCCTTATGATTTGACTAGAGGCCCAGTGCACAAAATTCATACACTCAGAGGGTGGGTCCCCAGCCGGGCCTGTGCCCTCTCATAGTGCCGGAGCCCAACGATGGATCTCCCCAAAGAGGTAGGCCCTGCCCACCCATCCAGGACTTCTTGATGGATTGCCCCAAAGAGGACCCACCCCCCGCATCGCCGCATGGACCCGCCTCTGCACTGTGCAGAACTGGGGGACCACCCGGCATCGCCATGCAAAGTGCAGAGCCACGCATGCAGCATCAAGTCCCTGCCCACCCACGCATGCCCAGTGGGCACTCAGCCTCCTGGTGATGGATTGTTAGTGCACGAGGGCATGAGGGCATCACAGTGTGAGGGTGTGATGATCACACAGGCTTTTATCAGTATAAATTCTTCTCATGGCATGCCTTAGACTGAGTGATTTTTTCATAGGGATAAACTCTTCAATTTGCTCTAGATTATTTTCTGATATCCCTTCATGTGCTCAGAATCAGATTAGTTTATTTGTCTATCGAGCGTTTCTGTTTCTAAGTAATTTTTGTTATCATAGTTTCGAACATAACAGTACATGGGACTGTAACGAAGTCAAGCACTGAAAACATAGTGAGTAACTTTTCCAGGACAATTACATTATTCTTTCAGATATCTTTTAGCTACATTCTTGGTGTGTCTTCATCTCATCTTTATCCTGGAAATATTTTCCTGTGAGCTCTGTAGAAAGAAGAACATGTCCTTTCACCTAGCTTCCGTAGGCATGCCTGTGACTTTTAAGAGGAGGCATCTCCCTGTAAGTAGCCTGTGGACTGAAAGGTCCCGGGTTCAATTCTGGTCAAGGGCAGCTGATGGATGTTTCTCTCTTCAAAGTTTCTAACTCTCTTTCCCTCTCTCTTCCCCTCTGTAAAAAAAATCAATAAAATATATTTAAAAAAAAGAGAGATTAGCTTGTAAGAACATGTAATAAATAACTTCAAAATGCAATGGGTATTTAATTGGAAAGTGTGCCTTCAACATTTATGTAAAACGTTTTTTGTACTCATTCAGTAGAAACTCACCTGGCCACTGGGTAAAGCTAGCAATAAAACTACTGGTCTGCCATGGGTTAAAATCCTTTCTTTCTTCATAAGTTCAATTCCTTTATTGTAAGTTCAGCCAATGACCTGGCCCTGAGAGAGCTTTTGTGTGTGTGTGTGTGTGTGTGTGTGTGTGTGTGTGTGTGTGTGTATTTACTTATTATTTATTCATTTTTATTGTTGAAAGTATTATACTTAATCCCCCTTTCCCCTACTGATCTTTTCTAGCCTGTCTCTATCCCCCGTAGTCACCCTCTCGACCACCATGCATTCACCACTCTATTGTCTGTGTCCTTGGGTGATGCATATATGCATATAAGTTCTTTTGTTGACCTCTTTCTACCTACCCTCCCCCACCTTCCCTCTGAGATCCCACAGTCTGTCCCATGCTTCTATGTCTATGGATCTATTTTGTTCATCAGTTTATCTTGTTCATTAGATTCCACGTATGAGTGAGATCATGGGATACTTTCTCTGACCGGCTTATTTCGCTTAGCATAATATTCTCCAATTCCGGGACACCTTTTAGTTTCATTACCATCTTCTTGCTCTTCCCTCTTCCTGAACTATGGCCAAAACAGACAACTCACAGTTCTCTAAAAGATGCCATGAACTTTCACAATCTGGACTTCACACACTCTATCTATTCTTTCACGAAATTCCTTTCCCCATGCCAACTCCGAAAAACCCCTCTCATCCCTGAAGACCAAACTCAAAATATCATAGGCTCTATGAACCATGACCTGTCAGACAGAATTAATCACGCTCTGTTCTCGTTCCCATGGTACTAAATAACTCCACTGGGTCACTAATAGTTTCCGTATAAATCTTCCCATCTACTAGATCAGACAAGAACAGTGTTTTATTGATTTTTATGTCCTTATTTCATTGTGTAAGACCTGACCTATAGCGTGAACTAAATGCTCACTACATGTTCACTGATTTCATCAACAGGGTCTAGACTAAATGATGGGAAAATAAATTTATTTCATTTGTTTCTGAAAGGACTGTGAGTTGGTGGACCCTTTAAAGAAACCAAGAGCCTTTACCATGTTCACACTTATTTTGTTCCCGTTGTAGAGCCATCCTACGGGAATCATTCTCAGTATGGAAAAGGCCTCATGACAAAGAAGTCAGTAAAGTCCTTGAGACAAATTTGCTTTTCTTATTGATCGTTGCATATACGGTACTTAGCACAATGTTTCACACAAATCAGTTATAAAATTAATCAACCAATGAAATAACGTTAACCAAAATCCCTGATGAGAACAAGGAAAATGGACACAACCTTAGGAAAATGGTTAATTTTCATAGATATACTCTATGGTATGTTAAATAGTCATTAAGAACAGGTTGTTCACTCTAGCCTTGGCCTTTGAAGAAAGCTGGGTTTCCTGTGAATCGCTGTCCAGTGGGAGGCTGCAGAGCCCACCTCTGTTGATTACCTAGCTGACCTGTACCTCACCTTCTGGTCCTTGCTGTCCTCATCCCCTTCTTGGTTGCCCCCAAATCTACTCATATCATATTTCTTTTGATGTCCAGTGTTTAACTGGCTAACAATAAATATTCTCATGCTGGTGTTCACATCATTACCCAGAGATAAGGAGCCTTGTGTGCTTTCTCTCTCATGTCTTAGATGGGTATTTTAGGTAAATGATCTAGATTTATAATGAAATTTTTTTACAAAGGATATTTCATCAACGCCCTACCTAAGGTGTGGGGGGAGACTGCAGTCATCCTTCCTTCAGAAATATCTGTCTGGCTCCCAGAGTTCTCTAGGACTAAGGTCTCTTACACATTTCTTCATCTTCTAATCCAGTGGTTCTCAACCTTTCTAATGACGCGACCCTTTAATACAGTTCCTCATGTTGTGGTGACCCCCAACCACAAAATTATTTTTGTCGCTACTTCATCACTGTCATTTTGCAACTGTTATGAATCGTATCTGTGTTTTCCAATGGTCTTAGGCGACCCCTGTGAAAGTGTTGTTCGACCCCCAAGGGGGTTGCGACCCACAGGTTGAGAACCACTGTTCTAATCTATGCCACTCTACATTTTGCAGCCCTTTTATCTGAAGCTTTGTCATTATTATTATTATTATTATTATTATTATTGTTATTTGATAGGTAGGGCTTATGTAATTTGGATTTTTTCCAGGCCTAATGAGTCAGACCCAGCCTCATGCCCCAGGGGCTTAAGAGAACCTGCCCTTTAGATTTATAAATAAGTTGGGGTCCCGGGAGATGAGCCTGGCATCTTGCATTATATCCACAGCTCCCCAGGAGAAGATGCCATCACTGGATAAGAGCAAGATGCATACACCTCGCCCAATTCAGACAGCCACCGAATTATGTTATTTCTCTTCCTTCACTTCCTGGCATGTTCTCACAGCTGGTATGAAAATCTGTTACAGGGTTAGTGCTGGGAGAAGGGCTAACCTGGGAGATACTGTGGAATGTTGCAGCAGATATTAGTAATTTTTAAAATATTCAGATGTCATTTATAGTTTTTAATATTTATGCTTACTTTTTCTTATTGTTCTTTACTTTTCATTTAAATTTAATTTGCTGCCAAAACCGGTTTGGCTCCATGGATAGAGTGTTGGTCTGTGGACTGAAAGGTCCCAGGTTCGATTCCGGTCAAGGGCATGTACCTTGGTTGCGGGCACACCTCCAGTAGGGGGTGTGCAAGAGGCAGCTGTTCCATGTCTCTCTCTTATCGATGTTTCTAACTCTCTATCCCTCTCCCTTCCTCTCTGTGAAAAATCAATAAAATATATTTAAAAAATTTTTAATTTGCTGCCCACTCCCCCACATGCCATTCTTCTCTGGACCAGGAAGTGAGCCAAGATACAGGGATGCTCAGCAGTCTCCCGTCTCCCCATTGTAGCTTTCCCACCATTAATGGTCCCCCTTTACAGATTAAAAATAAGCATGTCAACAAATTCCCACCCTCTCAGACCCCCCCGCCCCAAATTTGCTCTTTTAAAATCCTTCTGTCTGTAATATCCTCCCCCCTCATCTTATTATTTCCACTCACTGACTCAGAGGGACCTATATTCTTAGGGTCAGCTTTTACTTAGAGCTCAGAAGTGGGCTGTGTGCTCTGCTATGAGAGTAAGGATGACGGGGAGTTGGATTCCTTGGGGTTCTAGCGGGCAAGGGGGGAAAAGTATGGGAGACAAGGGCGTGGAAGGGGCTTGTGTCAAGTTAGATGAACTCTCAAGACAAAAATAGAGTCATAATACAGGAAGTTACATTTTTGGTATGGAAAATACCTTTAATACCTTCATATTTTAAATGTCATGGTGTAATTAGCTATCAGGAGGATTTCTTTTGCTCAGAATGCATGGACAGATTGCTTCCCAGAGTCATCGTGGATTAGATATAACAGCGGCCCCTAGTGGATGGGAAAGGAAGGCCAGGAGGTCTCTGGAGGAACAGTGTGATATGAGTATTTCTTGTTCAAAGGCAGCTGTTCAGTAGAAGAGAAAGGAGTGAACCCATCTCAGTGGAAAGCCTGCCATTTCCTTCATGGGTCTCTGAACGTCCTTTTCACACTTTGAAGATCAGAAATGTATGTACCACCTGCGCTGTCTCGGTACAAGAGAAAAAATAGTCAACTTGGTCAAAAGCACAGGAAGCTGGAGACATCAAGATAATAGCCATCTGCCCTGGCCGGTTTGGCTCAGTGGACAGAGCGTCACCCTGAGGACTGAAGGGTCCCAGGTTGGATTTCGGTCGAGGGCATGTACCTTGGTTGCCAGCACATCCCCAGTAGGAGGTGTGCAGGAGGCGGCTGATCCATGTTTCTCTCTCATCGATGTTTCTAACTATCCTTCTCCCTTCCTCTCTGTGAAAAAGTTAATAAAATATACTAAAAAAAAAGATAATAGCCATCATGGAAAGATCTGGCAAGTGAGTCAACAACCTGGGAAACTGAGGCACAAAAGCATAAAAACCTAACTCTCAAGAATGTCTTTTGGAAGATACTGCATTCCCAAAGATCAGAAGGTAAACACCATCCATTTGACTTAAACTGTGACCTTGATGTTAGAAGGATGCTGGAGCAGGGAGTCAGCTATGCCTTCCGTTATGGGGGAAAGAATATTTTATGTGGTGGCTAACATTAGGGGTGCATTTCCAGCTCTTCTTGCCACTAGTTATGGGATTCTGGGTGAGTGATCTCATCTCTCTCCAGTTCCTCTGAGCTGTAGTCTCCTGAACTATGACTATCTGCTGCATGAAAGTATCAGGAAGAATACCTTTTCTTATTGCAAATATCAAACTTGTAAAACCTGACAAACTAGAGGCTATGCTACGCAAACTAGACACTTTCATCCTCTACACAGTCGGCAGGTGCCTCTCTAGAACATTCTGCCCCCTGGTTTGTCCCATCCGGACCCAAATCTCCTTCGGTCTGATTTCCAAAGAACCTCCCGCCTGCTCAGAAACCAGCCTGTGGCATAAATTCCTCCCCTCTGTCAGCAGAAGTCATCTGGTACAGCTAAGTGGGTTTGTTTGTTATAAATTAAACACGCCCTGCTTTCCCCTTCTAATCCTTTCTCTCACATGATCATTTCGCAGCAGGTACAAACTCAGCTTTCAGGAATTTTAACTTGATTACACCCAGATTTAATTTTGTTGAGAGAGTTTATTCAGGCAAAGAGTTAGAAACTTAATCTCAAACAAATTGTCTATTCCTCTCCTCCCAAAATATACAAACTTGTTTCTCCTTTCTTCCCCTCCCCACACACACACACACAAAAAGGCTTTGTTCTTTTTCATTCTTCTCCTTTTTTTTTTTCAATCCGCACGAGAGGATATGTTTTTATTGATTTTTTTTTTTTTTAAGGAAGGAAAGGAGAGAGAAAGAGAAAAACAAAAGGAAGAAATCCATGTGAGTGGAACAATTGATTCCGGGACATGCCCAAACCTGAGATCAAACTCGCCACCTCAGTGTGTGTCCTGACCAGGAATTGAACCTGCGACCGTTCTGGTGTCCAGGGCAACACGTCCACCAGCCAGGGCCTTGGTGTTATGTTTTGAACCATAGTCCTCTCTGCTTTCCAGGGGAATTCTCCTGGCGGGAGCGAGCATGTAGGCCAGCGCAAATTCGACCTCTGACTGTCTATCTGTACGAGGCCTGCGTGATTCTCCATTCCCTGCCATCTGGAGACACTGGAACCCCAGTTCCCCTCAGGTACCTCTGAGTCTAAGCAGGCCTCTCAGAATCAGCCTGAGCACCCCAACCCTGCTACTCTGGGATCTCCTTATTTTCCGGGGGGAATTCCTAGGAATATGAGCACAAGACCTCTGTTTTAAGAAACTCTACACTTAAAGAGATTGCAAGAGAATCATCACCCACCCACCCCCAACCACCAAAACATCCACTCTCTTGTGATTCTCTCCTGTGTCCCTCCCTGTCCCCAATTTAGAATGATGCAATCAGGGTTTCAGGGGGACGTGTTCGGCTACTCGTCTTTACCCTCTCACATATCTATGCTCTGGGGTACAGGCCCCACGGGTCCCTTTCAGGGGCAGGATCTTGGAAAGTTCTCTCTCTGCCATGTTTTCTCTTCCCTGAAAAACTGTGAAATGGCCACGTGTGAGGACAGACACGTGGCATCACCATTGGAGTGAGCTGTTCCCTGTAACGAGGACTGACTGGGAGAAGGACAGGGGGAGTGGGGCTCCAGACCTTCTGGCGAGGCTGAGAACCAGTGATGGCAAACCACAGCCCACCAATCGGATGGGAGGGTGCAGATCACATGCTTCGCTATAGCAGCACGAGAGTTGCTGGGGGAAAGTGACCATTTCCGAGGGTTGGCTAAGTCATTCGACTCCCATTAGAAAGACTAAAGAGAGCCGAAGCCGGTGTGGCTCAGTGGATAGAGCGTGGGCCTGCAGACTGAAAGGTCCCGGGTTAGATTCCGGTCAAGGTCACATACCTTGGTTGTGGGCACATCCCCAATAGAGGGTGTGCAGGAGGTAGCTGATCGATGTCTCTCTCATCGATGTTTCTAACTCTCTGTCCCTCTCCCTTCCTGTCTGTAAAAAATCAATAAAATATATTAAAAATAAAAAAAAGAAAAGAAAGACTAAAGAGAAAGGATCGTAAAGCAGGCCGATCCGAAAGCATAGAGACCCCTGCTAAAGCCAGTGTGCTCTGCTGAGAAACAATATTCTGCAGCGTCTCGAATATTTGTAATTAGAAATCTGGCAGAGTTAGAAAAGCCAGATACATTACCTTCAAGCTAGAGGCCAGGTGAGCAAGGGCAGAGGGTGGGATGCTTATAAAATAGAAAATATTGGGGTAATGGACAAGTCTGATGCCCCAGGTGCCTCAGCATTCTGAGCTGATGGGTGACAGTGGAACAAAACCTCACCCTGAAGGTGTGCCTGACATATAACAGGGGGACAGGTGGCAACTTTCAGCTCCTCCTACAAGAGGCTGTTTTTCCATTTGTTCTGAGGCAAATGTGAGGCTGACGTTAACGTCTCCGGATGGACCGCCAGGGGAAATAGGTGGCGCACAGATGCCTGTTACTACAGAGCATCACCACAGAGGACAGACTCTCCCAGCCTCAGGGCCTGGAGCTAAACTCAGTCTCTACCTGCGTATACGAGGCCATGGAATTCACCAGAAGCAAACAGACCAAAGCCGACTGCATTCTTAAGTGAGTCGGGTTACCAAAGAGATCTCATACGTGGCTGAAACCAGTGATTTCTTTGTTTCCCTAACCGATCTCCTGCAAAGCTGGCATCATCCACTCTGCTGCTAAGGTTATACGTTGCCTGGATAGGAATGTCCGTTGGTGTGGCCATGTAGGACAATGCACGAGATTTTCCCAGAAAGCCTCCTGAGCATCTACTACATGTGATTTAAAAAACACCTGACTCCATTTCAAGGAAAAGTGGCTTTTCCTGGACAGGAGTATATGTTTGGGACTGTGGAATCTATATCTATAAAAGCCTAAGCAACACAACAATTGAATGACGGAATGACCCTATCGGCTGGTCGCAATGACATGCACTGACCACCAGGGGGCAGACGCTCAATGCAGGAGCTGCCCCCTGGTGGTCAGTGTGCTCCCACAGCCAACCTCCTATGGTCCCTCCCACCTCCCACCCCTGGCTGGCCAACCTCCTGCAGTCCCAATCGCCAGCCAGGCTGAGGGACCCACCCGTGAACGAATTCATGCACCGGGCCTCTAATATTAACAACAACAATGTATTTACCATCCCCTCCTTTTCCAAAGGAGAATTTCATTGACATTTCCATAAGATTTCCTCACGATTATAGATTTGGAAAACCAAGGATGGATAAAATAACGTTTAGCCATAAATCTCCTGACCAGAGAGAGTTTTAGGCAACCTAGTAGACGATAGTGTGAGGACCTGAATGCAGCCAATAGCACCTTCTAATGTTATCCTTTAGGCAGGGGGTGAATGTTTTCCTGTAGTTGTAGGGGTTTTTGAAAATTGTATATAAGTGTGTGTGTGTGTGTGTGTGTGTGTGTGTGTGTGTGTGTGAGAGAGAGAGAGAGAGAGAGAGAGAGAGAGAGAGAATTGGAGAAACCAAAGGAGCAGACATGTGGTCAGTGCACACATCGTCCTTCAATTGCATATCCTCATGTGGCTTAGGGAGCAAGAGGGACCAACCCAGTCTGATCCCAGCTCTAATTTCAATCCCTTGCCACTGAGATAAACTTGGGAAATCTGGGTGGAGTGATGGGTTCAGAAATAAACTATAGACTTATGTCAGGCCAAAGGGATCTGGGGTCTTCTGCACTAGAATGTTCCTCGTGCTTCTGGGAGAGTCAGTAGAAGCCATTGCTCTTTCTCCTTTTGGGTGATGGGCCGGGAAAACACCTGGCACCACGGTTGCCCACCTGCCACCATGAGGGAGGAGCAGCTGGGATGAACCTGACACTGTGGAAGGTGAAACACGAAGAGCCTCTTGATAAGCCACTGTCCACTGAAGCCTTCCAACCACCAGCTATATGATATCATCTGTTAGTTTTGTTTTTTAAACTAAATTGAGTTAGTTGTGTTACTTATAATAGGCCCATTTGTCATTGTTAAAATGGTCTCTATTATTATTCAATACACATTTTTATTTAGCATTTCATGTGGTTCTTCTTATTCACCCAACTAATGTGTTGAGGGAAGAAGCTATATCATTTTTTTTTAATTTAAAATTGCAGTTTATATTCAACATTATCTTGCTTTCATTTCGCGTGTACAGCAGAGTGGTTAGCCAATCATATACTTATAGCATGGCGCCTAACACATGCTAACAGCTTATTTGTTAACTGGATTGTCAAGGAGTGTGCCATGACTAGAAACGCTTGGCCAATGATACAGCCCGCTCTATAAATGTTTTAGATGTTTTTGAATTCTCCTAAAAACAATAAATTTAAAAACAACTTTTGATTTCAGCCAATGAGTGGCTTGTAGTTGACCCCAAGCTGGTGGTTTTGAAAGGCACAGTGTGCTGGCCAGTCTTATAAGAAGGCCCATTTCTCTCTGGATGCCATCTTTAGAGTTTCCGTGAAGGCCTACCTCATGACCTGGCCGAGTCTCCATGTCCCTAGAACTCAATGGATTTGTTTATGAACATTGAACGCACTATGAATTCTGTGCAATAAAAATGAGTCATTGACAATCAAGATTGTTGTTAATTTGATATGTTCCTTTAAAAGTATCTGAGTATTTATCCATTTTCCTCTAGGAATCGCAGAACATAAAAAAAAATGCATTGTGTGGTCAAATCAAACATTGCAAATAAAACCCCAAATATTTAGGAAATCTTGTCTCTGTGTAAATATTGATCTCAGATTTGTTTTGCTTTCCCCAGTGAAGCAAGAGCATATAGGGTTATGACCCAATTACAGGTCATTTTGTCTCCAAAGCTCAACCTCATAGCTGCTCCCCAGAAATCCCCTGAAGGAAAATGTATCACTGTGTCCTCAAAGTTGTTGGACAAATAAGTCTTCAATGACATTGCTTCACCATATCTTGCAGCTTGTACATTTTTCCTTCCCTGAATACAAATACTGCAGCACAGATCCAGCCAAATAGCTCACAGAAAGATAAAGTTTTAGAATAATGCGTTCAATAAGGCGACCAAATTTCTTGTAAATAAACTCACATTGGATCGAGGTCCAAGTGATTTAAAAAAAAATATATGGAGTCTGAAGACGGCCAATTTTCCTTAAAGTCTTCCAAGGTTATTGTGTCTTTCCTATTTTTAGTCTAGGATTTCACGGGGAGCCGGCATCTGTTATAACTCAACGCGGGTTCACTACAGAGGTTCTCTGGATCACCTGCGTTCCAGAGTCCTTCGTGAATCCCTCCTTACTGTGCAGACAGCTGACTCCACCATCTAGACGCTCTTGTCTTGTCATCCAGGTGCCCGAGGGTGCAGAAAGGATGGGCCTGGGCGAGCTCCAGAGTTAAGTTTTCCTCTTTCTTTCCTGTTCGTTTATTTTTGGAACCTGACTATTACTGGGGTTTCCTACGAGACTCATAAATGGCCACAGTTTACTGACAACCTACCAAAAGCGGTTTCGGAACAAAATGTTTTTGTGAATTCCTCTGAAGTTCTGACCCAGGAAGTTTAAGCCGTTTAAGGGTGTTTGTTCATTATAGTTTCTTTCTCAGTTAAGGGACTTTTTCTTTCCCCATAACCTTCTCCTTCCATAGAGGCATGATCAATAATTTATTTATTTAAAAAATATAGTTTTTCTATTTTTGTTTGTTTTTATTTTTTTTTTATAAGTAAACCATATCTTTATTGATTTCCGAGAGGGAGAGAGAAACATCAATGATGAGAGAGAATCATTAATCAGTTGCCTCCTGCACGCCTCCTGCTGGGGATTGCAACCGACAGGGAATCGAACTGTGACCTCCTGGTTCATAGGTTGATGCTCAACCACCGACCTACGCCTTTCGGGCTGATCAATAATTTAAATACTGCTACTGATTGTCCAGAGCAATGGTCTCTCTGAGGGTATTGTTCTATTGTTTTCTTCTCCTTGACCTTTGTCCTTTCCCCCACTCTCTCTGTTTTCTACGTATAGAACCAAATGCAAACCCATTCAGAAGGCACCCTAATCAAATGGCGCACTTTTATATCGTTCATTCTAACAGGTTGAAAGCAGTAGCCCTGAGGAAGGAATCACAGAAGGCGGTGTGACATAGGGAACCCGGAGACCAGAAAACTAGGGTTTTCATTTCCCATCAGCGCCTGCAACCAGTAGTGCGAGCCCTCAGGGACATCAGCCTAAAGGTTCTTCCACGTTCCTGTTAGTATCACCACCTGGAGATGCAAACAGGAAATATGCCACAGGGCACCTCAGAGTCATCCAGACAGGCTGGCTTTGTCAGAAACCTTGTCCTGTCTAGTTCCGTGTCTGATGACAAGAGCAAATTTTAAAAATATGAAGACTATAAATGAAGAAACTGTGGGCATTGATGGGGAGCAGGAGAGGAGAAAAAGGCAGTCCCCAGGAAAATCCCCCAATTTCTTTCTGCGATGACCCAATGAGTGGTGATGCAGTCTCTGGAACAGAACATAGAGAGGAAGGACTAAGTCTTTTGTTTTTTTAAAATATATTTTATTGACTTTTTACAGAGAGGAAGGGAGAGGGACAGAGAGTTAGAAACATGGATGAGAGAGACATCCATCAGCCGCCTCCTGCACACTCCCCACTGGGGATGTGCCCGCCACCAAGGTACATGCCCTTGACCAGAATCGAACCTGGGGCCCTTCAGTCTGCAGGCCGACCCTCTATCCACTGAACCCAACTCGTTAGGGCTGAAGGACTGAGTCTGAGGCAGAAGGGTGTTTGATGGAGCTTCAGACTGGGCGTGGGTGTGGTCTCTGCTGGACAGACACGCTTGGAGGAAGACAGGAGCTGAGTTCCAGCGCCGCTCTGTCAGGCAGACTGGTGGCCCTGTTCCCCTCTGCCTCCTGAGCCATGAGACGGGCTGTCAAATGAGGACATGGTCCCTCCGTGCAGGACCAGTTTGGCCACCGGTGTATGTCAGGAGGCTGACTCAGCTCACCAGGCTGTGACTGCCATCTTTCCTCCAGGGAAGGGCAGGAAGTCCCCGTGAAACCTCCCCTGGTTGTGGGCGAGCTGAGCCGTCAGTCCTTAACGTCTGTGAACAGTTTTACCGAACACACGTCTGCTGGGTGGATGCTCACCTGACAAGCGGATGCGGTGAAGGGCAGGGAAGGGCGGGTGTCTAGCATTGAAGGAAACGTCTATTCATCAATCGCACTGTGCCAGGCACACCGATACCATCCTCTCATCTCATCTCACTGCAATGCAAGGAAGCTGTGCTTTGGACTTGAACTGAACTCATGAGGGAACCGAAAGTCAAGGATATGAGGCAGCATTCCCAAAGTCAGACCGGCCGCTGGTCTTCATGAGGAACTGAGCCCCTACTGACGACGAAACCTAGTCACTGTCACTGCACTACAGTGTATTACCACCCCCCCAACCCCCCCACACACACCCCTGCTCTCTCCTGTCCTGTCTGCTACCAAAGCCTTCACTGGGGAAAGGTGCCCCGTCAAACAATGAAACAATGACCGGGTGAGCGCAGTGGCATTGGGCCACAGGGACATAGTAAGACGGGCCTGCACAGAGCATGGAGCTTGTCACTGGGTGGGGAGAGAAATCAAGAGGTTTTTGTGTGTGTGTTTTTTAATATATTTTATTGATTTGTTACAGAGACGAAGGGAGAGGGATAGAAAGTCAGAAACATCCATGAGAGAGAAACATCCATCAGCTGCCTCCTGCACGCCCCCCACTGGGGATGTGCCCGCAACCAAAGTACATGCCCATGACCGGAATGGAACCTGGGACCTTTCAGTCCGCAGGCCGACGCTCTATCCACTGAGCCAAACCGGTTTTGGCGAGAAATCAAGAGTTTTGAAGACACGATGTTTCCGTCATACAATAATACATGGCTCCTAGGGCAACTGGACCGTCTCTCCCGCCAGGGATCTAATGAGAACTCCTCTTCCCTGGCTGCAGCTTCTCTCACGGCCACAGCGTGAGGCGTAGCCAGTGCACCTCCTTTTCTTACGCTGCGGGCAATTACTCACTCCACGTTGACCTCTAAGACAGCACCGACTGGTAAATGGCAGCACCTTGAACTTCCCTTTACTAGTGAAGCTCCGCTAACGAGGGCGGTCCACGTCCCAGGACATGCAGAGAGTCCATGATCAGAGCCACATGTCTGACTCCGCTTTCACGGTCTCCATAAAAGAAGGCTTTTCAAAGGCTCATGTGCACGACTCACTTGGAAGCGTGCATAAAACGAGCCCATTCCCAGTGCCTCTGACCCAGGGAGTCTCCAGTGAAGTCCAAGAATTTGTATTTTTAAAAAAATATAGTTTATTGATTTTTTACAGGAGGAAGGGAGAGGGATAGAGAGAGAGAGGCATCGATCGGCTGCCTCCTGCACGCCCCCCACTGGGGATGTGCCCGCAACCAAAGTACATGCCCATGACTGGAATGGAACCTGGGACTTTTCAGTCCACAGGCCGACGCTCTATCCACTGAGCCAAACCGGTTTCGGCAGAATTTGCATTTTTAACAAATATTGCACACATGATGGGCAGGGCTTCCACAGACCACGTTTGGAAAAACACGAATCTACCATCCTCTCACACCTACCTAGGAGAGAGTGTTCTAGAAAGCTGATTTTCTGGGGAGTTGAATTTTTAATGTCTCTTTCTGCCTCTGTGACCCTAAACAATGTCGCTGACATCCATAGACTCTGTCTGGTCATCTTCCAACACTAGATGTTGGCCACACACAATCTGACGCCGGGTTACTTCTCAAAGTTCATGCACAAAAACATGGAGCGCTGGTATTTTGGAATTTAGTTGATAATGTATTTCTCAAATGCATTATAATTTTTCATCAACTCAGCAAACTGGCAGACAGTCCTTTCATCCACAGGGCACAGGGAGGAAGTAAGTCCTGGTACCAGCTGGTAAGGACAAGACTTCACTTAAACCTGGACCTTCTGACCTCGAATCCAATTCCCACTTTGCTACATGCTCTGTCACTGGATGCTTTTCTCAGAATTCTGACCCCATATGTTTTTGTTTGTTTGTTTCATATGTTTTGATTGATCTCAGAGAGAGGAATGGAGAGGGAGAAAGAGACAGAAATATCAATGATGAGAGAGAATAATTGATCAGCTGCCTCTTGCATGCCTCCTACTGGGGATCCAGCCCATAACCGGGCATGTGACCAAGAATCGAACTGTGACCTCCTGTTCATAGGCTGATGCTCAACCACCGTACTACACTAGCTGGGCCTGACCCTATATGCCTTGAACTAAGAGGTAAAGGCATGGTGAGGTGTCCCAGTGCCCCTGGAAGCTTTATAATAGGCCCATTTGGTCACACCCAATGGAAAAGTCTGGAATGTTCTCTGCGTTCTGCATAGTAAACATCCTGACTGCTACAGGATGCTCTGCAGACCTTGCCGGGCTTACTGTGTGCGCCTCTGGGGACCTACACTTAGGCCAAAGCATAACTGTTGCTCGAAATCTAACCCATCTCTTCCCAGGACACACACTGAATGGGACCCCCCAGACTGGATGAACTGAAGGGCCGTCCTGGCTAGAAACACAATCCTTTTGAGGGTGAGACAGAATCCCAGAGATTACATTTGACCACAACATCAGCATGATCCTCTCTCCCCTGACGTGTAAGTCATAAAAATGTAAAGATTATCTCCATGATTTATACTGGAATAGATGAAGTCTTGAGGCACAGACAGAGAAACGTTTGTTAACTCGGTTCTTACACTTCATATATTGACAAAGCAACCTGTCCAGACCCTTCCATGTCACCATCTCTGGACGGAAAGTGTGTTCGAAGAGGTGGACAAAGAGGAGAGTGTGGCTCTATTTTAAAGACTTGATGGTTTGTCCAAGTTTGTCCTTGCACAAAGAAACAGAAACTAAACAAGGGCTTTCAAAGAGAAGGGCGAGGAGGTGATAATAATTAAACGAACACTCCTTTGGGCAAACTGAAGAAGCTAGAGATAGCTCTTCTGTTTAAAAGAAAAGCAATTACCTTTCCTTGGGGTATTACGTTTTCTGTCTTCATAAGTGAGTAGGCCAAGAAACATTTAATTTAAAGGTTACGAAGTCCCGTCATGGAGAGAAAGAAATTGTACCCAAGCAAGAACTTACAGCACTAGATTTTTCACATCAAAATCCGACCAAAATAGGAGTATAGACAGGCTTCTATTATGCAAATTGTCTAAAATGAATAAAAAAATGCCCTAGAAACTCCACAATGCAACTCACAGGAAAAATCAGGGATGGAAGGGGGCGTTTTCTAATAATTTATTCCCCAAATTATAGTATAGGATTCAGACTAAAATAGTTGCCTCACTTAGCAGCGATGAAATAAAACGCCCAGTTCCTATTGCTCTTCGCCTTCCTCTCTGCCCGGGCTCATTCCTGTGGCTCCATCCCTGGCTGGTTCTGACCAGCACACACATGGCTGAGGAGGCCTCAGTGCAGGACGGCGGCCCCTCGGCTCTGCTCCTTCCCCGAATCTGCCCTCCTGCCCGGTTCCAGTTTTTACTGGCCTCCGAGAAAACGAATTCCTCCCACCTCTCCCAGGAGCGCTGGAGCGATGCAGCTTCTGCTGGTGCTTGCTTCCCAGACAGCCGTCCCTCCACCGGACGGAGAACCCTGCCAAATGCTAACCACATCTCTTCCCCCGGCATCCCACACTGGACAAGAATGAAGGGGTTCTCAGAACCCCCCTGGAGATGGCTTTACCTCCCACTGCACCTGTCATCTGACTTCCAAAGCCTCCTGCTTCTTCCCACAGACCCTGGTGATACCCCGGGTCATCAGCATTAACACAAACTCAAAGCCAGTGTCAAGACTTTGGCAGGTCTGGGACTTCCCCTTTCCTAGTTCTCAGCTACCCGGGTGAATGTCTATTGTCCCTCTAGTAAGGCATTGGAAGCATTTAGAGCGTGTGTTGAGGTGTGTAGTGCAATCCCTCCTCAAAGGGAACCAGTCTCTCCCTCAATTAATTGACTCTGGGTCCATGAACTGGCTCGATTCTAGGAATTGAGTTACCATATGGTGATCCTGACAGCGTTCTCTCTAGCATGTAGCTTCTTCTTCTTCTTCTTCTTTATTTTTTAATATATTTTATTGATATTTTATAGAGAGGAAAGGAAAGGGATAGAGAGTTAGGAACATCGATGAGAGAGAGAGACATCCATCAGCTGCCTCCTGCACACCCCCCACTGGGGATGTGCCCGCAACCAAGGTACATGCCCTTGACCGGAATCAAACCTGGGACCCCTCAGTCCGAAGGCTGATGCTCTATCCACTGAGCCACACCGGTTTCGGTGCATGTAGCTTCTTGACTTAAATCAATCCCTTTGAGTGGGTGCTTTCTGACTCATAAACCCTGAACCTGAGCACAGACCTCAGCCCTTCGTTTCTAAACAGGAAAGCTCTATCTGAGATAGCCCCACGCAGATCTAGAAAACGTGGAAAAATGAGGTGTCCCCAACTTACGCTCTTGCTGTTTTGGGTCAATTCACACCTGTGATTTAATGACCAGTACACCTAGTTATCTGAAGCGTAAAGAATTCCGGCATATTTTTTTTACAGGTCTGCATGGTACGTTGTTATTGGGTGGAAGTAGATCTAATGTATCATAGAACCTTCCTTCAAAAGTGTCCTTGATGGATGGCTGTGAAGTACAATTTTCCCCATAAGAATTATTTGGGGCCTAGATCTGGTTTCTACATTATTTTATAGAAAAATAAAAGAGCCGACACCAGTTTTGCTCAGTGGATAGAGCGTCGGCCTGCGGACTGAAAAGTCCCAGGTTCGATTCTGGTCGGGGGCATGTACCTTGGTTGTGGGCGCATCTCCACTGTGGGGCCTACAGGAGGCAGCTGATCGATGTCTCTCTCTCATCGATGTTTCTGACTCTCTATCCCTCTCCCTTCCTCTCTGTAAAAAATCAATAAAATATATTTTAAAAAAAGAATTTGAAGTATGAATGTACACAAAATAATAAATATTGGATAATGATTTGGCCAGTTGAAAAGAAGAGGATTGGTGACCAGGTGATATTTCCAAGGGTTATCTCTTGGAATCACACAGAGTGCACAGATACCTCTGTGTTGTGTGAATTTCCAATAAGGAGCATCCACTGTGGAGGATGCTCTGTTAGCCAGAAGACCAAGAGAAACTTGTTTTTGCCCTAGCCAGTTTGGCTCAGTGGCTAGACCGTCAGTCTGTAGACCAAAGGGTCCTCGGTTATATTGGAGTCAAGGGCACATACCTCTGTTGCAGGCTTCTACCTGGCCTGGGCCCTGGTAGGGGCTTGTATAGGAGGCAACCAGTTGATGTGATTCTCTTACATCAATGTTTCTCTCTTTCCCTCCCTCTTCCATTCTCCTTAAAAATCAATGGCAAAATATCCTCAGGAGGGGAAGGAGTAGCAAGAGAAGGAAGAAGAGAAGGAGGGACATGAAGGGGGAGGAGGAGGAGAAGAAATGCCAAAAGAAAAACTTATTTTTTTTGGATATCAAGTAACCTCTCTCTCTAGCCCAGTGGTTCTCAACCTTCCTAATGCCGCCACCCTTTAAGACAGCTCCTCATGTGGTGGT
Organism: Lasiurus cinereus; assembly: GCA_011751065.1. Taxonomy (NCBI): domain Eukaryota; kingdom Metazoa; phylum Chordata; class Mammalia; order Chiroptera; family Vespertilionidae; genus Lasiurus; species Lasiurus cinereus. The sequence continues at coordinate 780,081 of JAAGEH010000026.1, forward strand.
GACCCCCAACCATAAAATTATGTTCATTGCTACTTCATCACTGTCATTTTGCTACTGTTATGAACTGTAATGTAAATATCTGATATGCAGGATGTATTTTCGTTGTTACACATGGAACATCATCAAAGCATAGGGATTCATCACAAAAACAATATGTAATTATATATGGTGAAATATTTCTTTCTAATGACAAATAAATGAAATTTTGTCTTGAATCGTGGTGTTGCATGGGTAACAGTCTTCCTAGGACAACAGTAAACTACATGGCTACACTTTGCTACACCGAGGAGCGGTCTGTTGGTTCCTAAGACCATGGGAAATAGGTGTTTTCCGCTGGTCTTAGGCGACCCCTGTGAAAGGGTCCTTTGACCCCCAAAGGGGTCTCGACCCACAGGTTGAGAACCGCTGCCCTAGCCAGACAATGATGCTCAATAAAGGATGGAAAACAGGGTCAACATGACCAGACTCCCGCCTTCGTGGCTGACAGATACGGCTGTGGCTGATGCCCAGTGTCCCGCCTGCCGACCTCAGCCAGGAACAGAGCCTCCAGCAGCATGGCCATTCTTTGGAGCTTCCAGAAGTCTGGTTACGTCCAGCCATGGATCTCAAGGCACGTGGATTACTTTGACTCCCTTCCCCCATGGAGGGGCATATATATATACACCACAGAGAGAGATTTACACTCCTTCGTCTGCACAGCTGCCACTGGCATCACGAACCTTTACAGAATCCCCCCTTGTGGTATTCCACGCAACACTGTTCTACAGGAACTGACAAATGATTTGCTTCTTGTCCCTTTCATCTTGGGCACGCAATCCTTCCACGAGGGAAAAATCCACGGTTCCACGGACAAAGGAGCTGAGGCTGCTTTCAGGTCCCTTGAAACCCTTCTTCTTGCTCAACAAACAGGCAGAGATTGATCCCTTTTAGTGAGGAGGGTCGGCTGCTGCTCTCCAATGTGGGCAGGGAGTTCGGCAGTTGGCATCCGGGGTATTCTTTGGAATAACGCTTAATATTCCCATGGACGTTACTAAAAAAATCAATGGAAAGCTCTGACAGAACAAAATAGCCGGAGTCTACAAAATTCAAAGACTTGTGGTGGAATTGACAAAAAAAACCCACAAAACCCTTTGAGTAACAAAGGCTGATTAAAACTTAGCCTTGAGGCAAGGCTCAACTCAAGGCTAAAGCTGTTTATTCCCATTATTAAAACCCTTTGAATGGATTAATGCAGCGCCCAGCAAATCCTTTCAATTGCAGAAAATAGCTCAGGGAAAAGAGATTAAAGGTGTGATCTCCCAGCTCCGCCTGATTGGCCTGAAGCCTGCAATGGGAAGCTCAGAGCAGGAAGCAGAGAAAATAGTGTCAATCTAAGAATTATGCCTGGAAAGAAGTCTGCATGCGGCTTTTGGTTCATGTAACCGCCCAAGTCAAACATTTTCAAACTGCCAAGGTGTTGGGAGACTTTAGTGCTGAAGGAATCATGAGCTGGGAGTATATGAGACAGACTATTCCTGTATTATTACTTATGAATTATTGTATTATTTTTAATACGAACAACTATAAACCTACTTCTTCCCCACCATGTATGTATACATGCCTGTCCAAGAATTAAAAGGACACGTGGCCCCTAGTCTTTTGAGACGCTGCGGGGGTAGAGGGGAAGGGGAGGGGGAGTAGGACCACTGAGAAAGCCCCTTACCCTCCAATGAGGACAGCATCACAGCCTCCTGTCCAATCAGATGCCACAACAGAGGATAATAATAATAAACGAAAAATCAGGAGTAGCTAAAACCCATGGAGAAAAGTTAGAAGGAAAGACCCTCCTGGGAACCAGAATTACAGTTTAGACCAGTGGTTCTTAACCTTCCTAAGGCCGCGACCCTTTAAGACAGCTCCTCATATGGTGGTAAACCCCAACCATAAAATTATTTTCATTGCTACTTCGTAACTGTAATTTTGCTTCTGTTAATGAATCGAAATGTAAATATCTGATATGCAGGATGTCTTAGGCGACCCCGGTGAAAGGGTCGTTCGACCCCCAAAGGGGTCTCAACCCACAGGTTGAGAACCGCTGGTCTAGACAAAAAAATATTTCCCACTCTCCCAACACAAGAGGCCCTCATGACACGACTCTAGCATTATTTCCAACTGTCTACAGACCAGTGACCTCGCCGCATTTCTCATTCATCACCTTTTCTGATGCTGGTGTAACACTGGGAATTGTAACTCCCCACCATTCTTTTGACAGGGTTTCTGTAAATGCTCACTCTAACATGTAGATAAACAGCATGTTTATCTACTAGCAACGAACTCAACAGAAGATACAAACTCCGACCTTCAGTCATTCAAGTTCTAGGACAGTGGTTCTCAACCTTTCTAACGCTGTGATCCTTTCATACGGCTCCTCATGTGGTGGTGACCCCCAACCATAAAATTATTTTTGTTGCTACTTCATAACTGTCATTTTGCTGCTGTTATGAATCATAATGTAAACATCTGTTTTCCGATGGTCGTAAGCAACCCTGCTAGTGGTTCTGCTAGTGGGTTGAGAATCCACAGGTTGAGAACTGCTAGCAGGGTCGCCTAAGACCATCGGAAAACACAGATATTTACATTACGATTCATAACAGTAGCAAAATGACAGTGATGAAGTAGGAATGAAAATAATGTTACGGTTGGAGGTCACCACAGCATGAGGAACTGTATTAAAGTGTCACGGCATTAGAATGGTTGAGAACCACTGCTCTAGGAGAATTGCTAACCTTCAACCATAAAACCAGGATAACAGAGACCAAGATGATGCACACCAGATCATCACTTGACTATTTTAAAGATCCTTCTCAAAATGGACTGTGCTGGCCTGCATTTAGAGAACTTTTCAACTTCCTCCCCTTGATTTCTTTGTTCTGCTTTCCCCTCTTCCTCCTTATGAAAACCTCTGCCTGCACTGAAGTGGAGAGATGAGCTTTGGATATGAGTCCCCATCTCCTCAGGTGATCAGCACTTGAATAAACCTCTTTCCTTTTTCAACAGTCTCTGTCTCACGAATTTGGCTTTTGTGGCGGCAGGCACCTGAACCTTGGTATCGGTTACCATGGTGATCTTTCCCTGACTCCCACTGAACATTGGGTTGGCAGTTAAGAAGTTGGTGGAGGATGGCACATTATCTGTTTGGTACATACCTCTCCAGACAAGGAGACATGTCTACATGAATAACTACTTGGCTTTACTTGCAGATCATGAACATTCAAGGAGAGCCATGACTTGATGGGACTTTGCCTGGGAAGTAAGTTAGTATATTTTTTTTGTTAGAAGGAGAGGAACTAAAATATTTCATGACCAGAAGGGCAGATATATCATAGTCATTAGTGCTGTTCATCAAATACTCAGTTTTGGGGGGCACGTGGAACAGATCACACCCCCTGGCCCACTTGAAGTTTCTCTAACAAGTAGCCAGCTGAATTTTATCACTGAGGATGGAAGCTTTTACATACCAGGGCACCATTTGTCATGGCCTTCTCTAACAGATAGGTTACTGTTCTCAAGTGCGTGAGATTCATTCCATAGCCTTTACCGGGATAGGATTCTTGTCAAATTAGGTTGGCTAATATACAAAGTCCTTTATGTGTTAATGTCAACAGTCATGACATTTGTAAAACCAGTCATCATTTTTGATAATGTCACACAATGTGGACAATATTTTCATTCAACCGAAGTTCCTTGGGGGAGGAAAGGCCATTCGATAATCATCTGTAATCGGAATTACATCTTTTTCTGCTATCTCACAGGGGAGAATGGGAGTGAGTCTGAACTGAAACAAACTGGAGAAGGTAAGCAGGAAGATATTTTTCTGATTCTCACTTTCTCCAAAAATGCCCCACAGGACATATTTCTGATCAGCCTAGGCTCCACGTGTGATCTGGTAATGGATTAAGGTCTTAGAGGTCCCAGAATTTATTTGTATTTTAATTAAAAAAAACCCAAAGAATCACACAAGTTGAAGGAGTAAAAGCCTACAACCAACTCATTGGAATGGAGTTCTCTGATCCTCCTGGTCTTCCCCTGCTGAGCTGCCTCCTGCCTCTCCTTAGAGGGCTCTGATAGAGGCTATGCCCTCCAGCCTCCAGATACCCAATACCCTAAAATACTCCAAGGTGCACTTTCTCTCCAAGGATGCTAACCAGGGGGGTCTGAAACCGAAAGAGTCAGGTTATTACAGTTCATCAACCACCACATGCAATTGCATGATGGTGCCTATCAGAGTAAGACAGTCAGGAGACATGTATGCTCCCCTGAGTACATTGTTGAAGCATATAAAAATAAGAATTGAACTAATATCACTCTCAGTATCAGGATCCAGACATTAGAGAGAAACAGCTCAGAATTTTACACTTAATTAATGTGCAATGATAGGCTGCCTTCTCTGAGACTGAGTAACAGCCTGTGCCAGGAACTGTCTGCTTGCAGACTCTGCGTCATGAGCTTGAATGGCCTTGCTCTGCTTCATCTCAAACCTACTCGCTAATGCTTTTCTAAAAAGTTTTTGTGCAGACATGGGTGGGTGAGCAGAGTGTATAAATGTCAGGGAAGTCCTCTGGTCAGAAACAGTGAGTCACAAATGGTCCTGGACATCCCGGTTATTTATTGTGGTTCTAGGGCCTGTGGAAACGGTGGTCATTAACATAATGTGGCCGTGAATCTCTTGGGTTTTCTACATCGGAGGAGTTAAATGGGAAGAGGCCATAAGAGCCCTTTTCACTGTCATGCCTGACTGCGTAAAGGAACCCTACATCCAATAAATCCCCGTGTTTATGGCCTAAGTTTGGGGTGCAGTTATGTTTTATGAAGATGCTTAGCCTTCAAGATTACAAAGACAGGCAGAGACCTACAGCCAAAAGCCACGCAGCTGCCTTATTGGAATGGCCCCAGTGAGAAAGGCAGGGAGGCTCATGACTAGCTACAGGTACACCGCACACCCACACGCTCCTTTAATCTGAGTGTAACAAGCCAGGAACAAGGTGTTCCTACACCCACGGCACAGCTGAAAACACTGAGACGGCGAAGGCGAATTTGCCTACTTGACGCTCAGGATTTCTTGAATCCAAAGCCCATGCATTTGTCTTGGTGCCACGTGGCTACTGGTACCGTGGAAGCAGCGTGGGAGAGATGGGAATAATTTATTTGTTGTTGTTTTTTTAATATATTTTATTGATTTTTTACAGAGAGGAAGGGAAAGGGATAGACAGCTAGAAACATCGATGAGAGAGAAACATGGATCAGCTGTCTCCTGCACGCCCCCTACTGGAGATGTGCCTGCAACCAAGGTACATTCTCTTGACTGGAATCGAACCTGGGACCTTTCAGTCCACAGGCCGACGCTCTATCCAAGAGCCAAACCGGTTTCGGCTGATATGAATAATTTAATTTGACCCTTTCACTGGCTGTTTCCCAACCAGTGACCAGCCCTTTACTGTGAACGTGACGGAGCAGGCCAACCTTGGCTTAAAACAGTTTCCCCCAGAATTTGCTCCTGTTATTGATCCTGGTTTGCAAAGGCTACTGGCCTCCACCAATCTTTTCTGCTTATAACGATAAAACAAGTGCATGAGATATGGCATCAAACCTGAGGAATGTTATTACCGTAATACTGGAGGCCCGGTGTACGAAATGCGCACACTCCAGGGGGTTCCTCAGCCCAGCCTGTGCCCTCTGGCCGTCCAAGACCCCTCGCTATTACCTGCCCCCCTGAAGCGGAAGCGGGAGAGGCTCCCTCCACTGTGGCTGCGCTACCCAGCGATGAGCCCAGCTTCTGGCTGAGTGGCACTCCTCCTGTGGGAGTGCACTGACGACCAGGGCGCAGCTCCTGCATTGAGTGTCTGCCCCCCTGGTGGTCAGTGCATGTCATAGCAACTGGTCATTTCTGCCAGTCATTCTGCCATTTGGTCTATTTGCACATTAGCATTTTATTATATAAGATAATATAATATCTACATATATAAAAGCCTAATATGTAAATTGCCCACTCAGGAGTTTGACTGCTTGCTATGACATGCACTGACCACCAGGGGGCGGCACGGGACAAAGGAAGGCCCCAGTCAGCAGCCGGGAAGGGAGGCCCCAACTGGCAGCCAGAAGGCCCTGATGGCCTGCCAGACCTAGGGACACTATCCGAGCACAAATTTCGTGCACTGGGTCTCTAGTTATGATATAATATATTATTTCTTATGATAACATATAAGAAATATATTATTGTTATAATCCTTAAAAAGACTGGATCAGTGATTCACTCATGCCCTATAAGCTTTTTATCAGAGATAAAATACACTCAAAACTCCTCTGACCTCCTGAAATGCCCCTGAGATGATCAGACTCTGACAACAAATGGATCGGTGACTGAGGGGGGCATCTCTACGACATTAGTGCAGAGGCTGAAACACTTGACAAATGGATTTTATAACTTCCTGAGCTTTGGTGTAGGTTAAAACAATAGTCTCCCTCCCCTAGAGATACTGAAAGAATACTTCTCTGGGTTATTTATTTTATTTTATTTTTTTGCTTTCAGCTTCTTGGAAGTAGAAAACTTAACAGGTGACGTATACTTGAAAGGTTTTAAACATCAAATATCTTACCAGCCTACATATTTTTTTTTATTGAGCTTTATCTGAAAACCTCAGATGTGTGTGTGTGTCTCTGTGTGTGTGTATTCTCAGAAACCAAAGTTTAGTCGTGTAAAATAAATACAAGAACAATGATAATGTTTTGTTTCCTACCTTCTAAAACAATAAGCCACTTTCAGGTATTCTGAACACTAATAGAATACTTTTATTTTTTAACACATTCATAACTTTTTGTTTCCAGAAGAAATTCAGAATAGGAATATACCATGCATCCTTCGATTCTGTAATTAAGCTCACCTAAATGAAGTTTAACAGGAAGTGTTATTGTCTGGAAGAAATATTGGCATTGCCTCTCATAAAAGCCGCTTGATGTAACTTTTATATTCTGGGGGAGAATATTTTGTGTTGGTTTATCTATTAGTGGTATAGACAGCTTCCAATTATCCATCGTAAATAAACAGCGCTACCTTTCGCCTTGATTTTACTTCTCCCTTTCACATTGTCAACCTCCAACCCTTGTCAGTCATGCAGGATGCCATATCCCTTATATACAGTGAGATATTAAGAAGCTGAACTTGTGTGAAGGGAGAGTAGACTGATGCTTGGAGTGGAGGAATTGGGAGGTTATTAAAGCTTTCCCACTTGCACCTGAAAGATGAGTGCCGAGATCTAACGCGCAGTATGGAGATAATAGTCAAAAACACGGTCTTACACATTTCAAAGCAGCGGTAGAGCAGATCTAAAATGTTCTCACCACAAAAAAGAGACGATAATTAGGTGACATGACAGAGATCTTAGCTAAAGGTCAGGCGGTAATCCTCTTGCAATATATAAATGTACGATGTTAACGCGACATATGTCTTAAACTCACACAGTGCCATATGTCAAGTATACCCCAATAAAATAGTTCATCAATTTTTAAAAATCAACCATTTGTATCCTTAGTAGAGATGAATTATTTCTAGGTATAATAGCATTTTCAACATTTGCTGATGGTGGGGGGGGGGGTTTCAACCCAAACGTTGGATCGATGGGATTTTCAGACACATGCCCTGTGACACAGGGGCCAGGACATCAGTTGTCACAAGTATATTCACGTCATCAACATTCCTTTAAACCAGTGGTTCTCAACCTTCCTAAGGCCGCGACCCTTTAATACAGTTCCTCATGTGGTGGTGACCCCCAACCATACTTCATAACTGTAATTTTGCTATTGTTATGAATTATAATGTAAATACCTGTGTTTTCCGATGGTCTTAGGAGACCCCTGTGAAAGTGTTGTTCGACCCCCAAAGGGGTCGCAACCCACAGGTTGAGAACCACCTCTTTAAACAATGAGTGCAATTCGTTAAGTACAGTGGTACCTCGAGATACGAGTGCCCTAACATATGAGATTTTTGAGATATGAGCCATCAAGTGAGCGATTTTTGCTTTGAAATACGAGCAACATTTGAGATAGGAGTCATCGCGCGGATCGGCCGGCTGCACACGACCCACCAGTTTACTGCGACTCGAGTGTCTCCTGGTTTCCCACACCTCAAGGTGACGGAACGAATTAAACTCGTATCTCAAGGTACCACTGTATTTTCTACTCGGTTCTTTGATTAACAAACAATAAAAACACAAGCACACTTCTACATAAATGTCTGCAGCGCCAGGGGTCTCCATACCTGCTTCCTGGAGAAAACAGCGAGGTGACGTGCTTAATCCACATTGACATTCTCTGACTCCCAGAAGACGCCCCTCTCTGGCCTTTGCCATCCTGGTTGTGGGCTGGAGGAAAAGAAAGAAGAAGGAGAACAATAAGTAAGTGTAGGGACACCCTATTGTCATCTTCCTCTTGCCTCTCATCTCTCCAACCTGAGCATCCTTGGTTTGAGATTTCATTCACAGTCTCTTCCCTCCCCTTCCCACACCCCTGCCCATGACAGTGGTTTCCATAGACCACCTCTTGGGTGGCCCAACTTTCTGAAAAGCCATTCTTGTTCTTCCACATCCTGCAGAGAAATTTCCTTGTTTAGAGCAATATTCCTTCTGAGCCCTACTCTGTGCTGAGGGTCAAGTGGAAAGTGGCTAATTTGAAGAGGGAAAGACATGAATTGGAAATAATGTACCATCGTTCCACGCGGCACTAGTAAAAAGTGCTCAGCTCAAAGAGAATGCTCACAAAGGGGCAGGAAGGTGAAAAACTCGGATTTTTGGAACAGGAACAGGGAGCAGTGACAGGGTGAGGAAGAGGCTGGCTTACAAAGAAGGAGGTAGTTGGAGGGTATACTGGACAGATCTCAGATTTGAAAGGAAAGGAAACTAAAAAAGATGGAGGTGCTGGCCTGTGTGGGTCTGGTGGGCTCCCTCTCAGGCCCTGAAAGGTTGCCTGGTCAATCCCCAGTCAGAGCACAGACCCCGGGTGTGGGCTCAATTGCTGTTTGGGGGTGTGCAGGTTGTAGCCAATAGGTGTTTTGCTCTCACATCTATGATTCTCTCTCTCTCCCTCTCCCCACACCAATGCCTTCCTTTCTCTCTAAAAATCAATACAAACATATATTTTTAAAGACTGTGGACCTATAAAGAATAGTTGAATCCAGTGTAAGGATGAAAATAAGTAAGTTAGAATCATGTTATAAAAAAAAAAAACACAAAAGTAAAACAGTAAAAAAAAAAAGGTTGAAAATGAAGAAAGAAAAAAGAAACAAAAAATAAGACAAATTAAAATCACAAACATTATCTTCATACTCTGATATGTTGTTTACTTCACTTTCTTTGTGCAGAAGCGAAACTTGTAAGGAAACTATTATTCATTCTGAAAACCAAGCAAGCCTCAACACGCAGTGATCATGTGTGATATACGTGTGATATATTGGTCATGGCATGCTATCCTGACCCTCTCACATTTGGAGGGAATAGAATAAATGGAAAAAAATCGAGTCAATAACAGACTTAATATACTCTGGTTTTTAATACACATCTTGCATAAAATTTGGATTTTTTTGTTTTTGGATGAGCTGGTAAAAGAGGGATTTAAGTCTGTCGCAACCGACAGCAGCGTGCCCGTGGTAGAGCAACATCTCGCATCCAGGGGGCAGTGCTGTTGCAGGAGAGCAACCGGAGTCTGCTGACGGAGGCGCTGGCTGGAGGTCTCACAGTCTGACCGGCGCGTGGCCAGGCACTCAGCCAGCCCAGCAGATGGGCACCAGGCCGGAAACTGGTGTGAGCATGTGTGCTCATCAAGGTTGTTTTCTGCAAAGAAAACTTTTCCAGCCGCAATTGTTCCAACAGCTGTTCACACGGAGCGCAGAAGAGATGTCACTGCCCATCCGTCTTTGAGTGGCATCAACTGCCCCCAGGAAAAAGGAAAGCACCCCATGGAGTGACCGTTGAAGGGGAACAGAGCCACTCTGAGGACAGACAGAGAGGCTGAAATCTCCGGTGGGGAATGTCCACGCGAGGGCATTCCGCATCTGTGTGAGAAAGCCGTCGCTCACTCTACCTCCCCTTCTTCCTCAAGGACTCTGGTGTCTGTAGTAGTGTCCCATGTGGGTACAACGCCATTTTCACCGCTACATCCGATATTTTGTTTTATTTCAGATATGGGTTCTCACAGAAAAGGAAAGGCTTTATAGATCACCAAGAAAAATGCTAGCCGTTATCGTAGATGTCATAATAATAGAGTCATGAAAAGCAAAAAATTGTTCTAATACTCATAATTACTATTTTAGAATTTTTGACAACTTGACACAATATCATCGCCACACCCTCAAATTATGAAAGGGTGACTTTGGCCTTTGACAGGGATGCCTTTTCCATGTTAGGATTTTAATCTTTAATAGGATATTTTGATCATTTGATGTTTAAAAGGTTTATACACTTTTTATATGATATATATATATTCAGTGCTTTGAATGATGAGATACACAGAATATCAGTTTTGGAAAAAAAAAATGGACCATTTATATAGTCAACCTAATTAGCCGATTCTTCTAAGTTTGTCACATCATTTCAAATCATGTTATCCATTCTCCCTTAAATTATCTACTAACGTGAAAATTTTAAAAATTATTTCTATATTGGTAAAGAATGGGGCATATCTAGACATCACTTTTATTTACCATTCATCTGATTCAATGACACAGAGGTCTTTGAAATATATTGATACTTTTATCAAATTAACACACTATTTCCTCTTTTGTTTAAATATGTGGCCCAGCCAAAACCGGTGTGGCTCAGTGGATAGATAGTCGGCCTGCAGACTGAAAGGTACCGGGTTCGATTCAGTCAAGGGCATGTATCCTGGTTGCAGGCACATCCCTAATAGGGGGCATGCAGGAGGCAGCTGATCGATGTCTCTCTCTCATCATCGATGTTTCTAACTCTCTATCCCTCTCCCTTCCTCTCTGTAAAAAATCAATAAAAATATATTAAAAAATAATGTGGCCCAACATTGTTTGTTGTTGTTTTATATGTATATATGTAATACACACACACACACACACACACACACACACACACACATATAGTAGTACATGAAAATTCATGAACTGGAGGGGGTCCCTCAGCTTGGCCTGTCCCCTCTCACAGTCAGGAATTCCTCAGGGGCGGGTGGCTCTGGAGATCAGGGGAAGGCAACGCCCCATCACACCTCTGCTGCTGCCACTGCCAGCAGCGCAAGCCTCAGCTGGTCCTGGTTACCTGTGCCTCAGGCCAGCCCTGGATGGTTGGGCAGCCACCATCCAAAGCTTGTCTGTGCCTCAGGCCAGCCCTGGGCAACTGGGGGTTCTTAAAGGATGGGGAGACTCCAGAGGCAGGCATGCCTGCCACCCCAGCAGGACTGAGGGGATTGGGTGCTGCTATCTTATAGCTGTGGCACCACCATCTTTGAGGGTGGAATAGTCAATTAGCGTATTCCCTCCTTATTGGCTGTGTGTGCCACCATCTTTGAGGGTAGACAGTCAATTAGCATGTTCCCTTTTTATTGGCTGTAGACAGCATCCTCTTTGAGGGTGGGACAATCAATGAGCATACTCCCTACTTATTGGCTGTGGGTTCTGCCATCTTTGCAATGGCATGAGGGTGAATTAGCATATTCCCTCTTTATTAGCTAGCGTGTGTGTGTGTTTATATGTATATACACACATATGTGACATGCATACATAGATATGTGACACACAGACACAGACCACAGTATGCTGGGAAAGGCAGGGAAAGGGAGTGGGGGAAGTGGAAGAGGGGAAAGCAGGGGATAAATGGGGACAGAAAGAGACCTGACTGTGGGTGGCGAGCGCATGATGCACTGTGAAGATGATGCTCTTGAACTGTGCACTCCAGACCTGTATGGTTTCCTTAACCAATGTCACCCCGACACATTCAATAAGAAATAAACGCCTATTTCACTTTATCACAAACAAAGAAAAAGTGGCCCGACCTCATAGTCTTTTGTAGCTGTTACTGACATGAGGAAACCTTAGCAAAAGTGTCCTGCACAGGTTATCTTAGAAATTCATAAGAACACATTTTCTGGAGGAAGGGAAAGGAAATTACACCTAGCAGAGCACCAAGATGAACATGAAATAAAGTGTTTCCCCGAGACGCTGACACATAACTCTGAGAGGTGCCGTTTTTCTTTTTTGTCATAACACGCAGCGGCTCAGCAATGAATTGCATCTGAGTCGTTCATTAATTCACCCCAAATGGCGGCACCGACCTCCACGCGGCCTCTGCCAGCCGGGAGGGCAGGTCCCTGTGTGGAGGCAGTGAGTTCGGTTCTGCCTCGTTAAACCACTAAGCAGTGGTTTTATGTGTCCCGTCTGAAAACGGCCCCAGGCTCGGCAGCCAAGACACAATGTTGATTTTCTTAGCTCTCACCAATTCCCCTCGCCCAGGGCCTGGCATGAGATGACCGCCATTCAGTGTTTGCTGGAGGAATGGAGTGAATCACTTAGTAAGAGCAGAGATCAGTTTGCTCCCAATTTTCATGATAACATGTAGATTTGTGCTTGATCAAAATGGATAAGTAGGGCACTCCTCAGTATCATTCTCAAAGTCTAGTTTGATTAACACAAAAACCAGTTTCTACTAGATTATTGGATTGACAGGGTGCTAAAGGAGATGAAATCATGTGGAAAATCTTAAAAAAAAACCCACACACACACTATCTTTCACACACATAAAAAATGTGAGAAGCCCTAGCTGGTTTGGCTCAGTGGATAGAGTGTTGGCCTGTGCACTGAAGGGTCCCAGGTACAATTCTGGTCAAGGGCACATGCCCGGTTTGTGGGCCCGATCCCCAGAAGGGGGTGTGCAGGAGGCAGCCAACCAATGATTTTCTCTCATCATTGATGTTTCTCTTTCCCTCTCCCTTTCTCTCTGAAATCAATAAAAATGTATATTTTTTAAAAATGTGAGCCGACTGAAAATTTCATGTTCTGTTGTTTTGTAAAAATGAGCACAAAGTTAGAAATCAGCATCAAAACCTTCAAGATCGAATGCAAGCATATCAGTATCAATGCTCTAACCAATGTTCATAAATTAGAAATGGAAAGGTCTTGCTCATCTCTGTACCACAACTAAAATCTTTCTTCTGCCCTTTCCTTTTCTTCTGTCCTCTCACCATACATACAGAGGTGGGCAAAGCTAGGTTTACTGCTCTGAATGTGTGAGAGATCACTATTGTACTAGAGGCCCAGTGCACAAAATTCATGCACAAAGGGGTGCTGTCCCTCAGCCTGGCCTGCACCCTCTCTAATCTGGGACCTCTCAGGGGATGTCCAACTGCTGATTTAGGACCAATCCCTCTCTCAATCCCGACTGCTGGCTCATAATCATTCTGCCTGCCTGCTTAATGGCCCCAACCACTCTGCCTGCCTGATGCCCCTAATTGCTCACCTGCCTACCTGATCACTCCTAACTGCTCACCTACCTGCCTGATTGCCCCTAACCATTCAACTACCTGCCTGATGGCCCCTAACTGCTCGCCTGCCTGCCTGCCCAATTGCCCTTAGCTGCTTCTGTCTGCTTGCCCCCTAACTGCTCCCCTGCTGGCCTGATCGCCCCCAACTGCCCTTCCCTGCTGCAACCTACCTCCTCTACTGGGACCCACCTCTTCTGCATGAGGTGGCACAGATCCCGGGACCAGTCTCCTCTGTGCCACATGGAGCTGTGGGAACCCTGGCCTCACAGTGAGGAGTAGCCACTGGGCCCTGCTTCTGCTGTGTGCACAGCCATCTTGTGACGATGTGAGGAGATGACGACCACCTTGGCCAGTGGTCAGCAAACTCATTAGTCCACAGAGCCAACTATCAACAGGACAATGATTGAAATTTCTCTGGAAAGCCACATTTTTTACACTTAAACTTTTTCTATTGCCACTTCTTCAAAATAGACTCGCTCAAGCTGTGGTATTTTGTGGAAGAGCCACCCTCAAAAAAGGGCTAAACTGTGAGCCACGGTTTGCCGACCACTGACCTAAGCTATTATTAGTATGGATTATTAGGATGGCCTCCTAGTAATGACACACTCCAAGCAAAGACTATGGATTATATTTATCATTTATTGAGAACTTGCTATGTGCCAGGATCAGAGCTAATTATTTTTTAGATTATTTCATTTAGTTTCTCTACAACACTGTGAATGAAGCAAAACCAAGACTGATGAAGTTGTACATCATGTTAGCTGAATTCTCTGGGTCAACAACTTCAATTGTCCCTGTGGACATATGCTCATTGTGTGACTAATCTCAGGGGCCCAAATATTAAATGTTTACTGAAGATGTCACTGCTGCCTCCCCTGCCATATACACTGATTGCCTGAAAACTTCTCGTGCTGCCAGCTGATCTAGCACCTCTTTATCATGCCCACACGTCATTTCCCATGAGTGAACGCTACCTGCCATGACTAAGGAAATGAAATTTCCCACACGATGACATTTGATGTCAAGAATTCTCAGAAACTGCCGAAACCGGTGTGGCTCAGTGGATCTCAGAGCGTCAGCCTGCGGACTGAAAGGTCCCAGGTTTGATTCTGGTCCAGGGCATATATCCTGGTGGCGGGCACATCCCCAGTAGGGGGTGTGCAGGAGGCGACTAATCAATGTCTCTCTCTCATCAATGTTTCTAACTCTCTATCCCTCTCCCTTCCTCTCTGTAAAAAATCAATAAAATATTTTTTTTAAAAAAGAAATATATACCCATGCCTATTCTGTGATTACCAATTTTTGTACTTCTTTAAAAGAATTCTCAGAATGGAGGTATCCAAGGAGTAAACTGACAGCAAACTCGAAAACGCTGGTGCACGGTAAACATCAACACATTGTATAGTTGGTCATGGAATTAGAACTTGAGTTTCTCTTTGAAGAGACTGGTGCTTCTTCCTGGGCCAGTGCATAATAAACATGAAGGGCACTAAATTATTTCACAGGATATTTACAAGGAATCTAGATGTATTATCATATCGCCATATATCAAAGGCCATGACAAATCACATTTTTACCCACTTAAATAAAGATTGCTCATTTAACTGGGGCATTTTCTTTGTGTCTCAAGTTTCTTGTTGGTAAAAAACAGAAAAGCAAACAACCATGTACCAGAAGACTCAAAATATCTTTCCTAGAAGACCTCCTAAACCCGTGCCACGAAGGTATTTCCTGCTTGATTCCTCCATTTTTCTGCTGCCTATCGCTGATGCATTAAAATGACAATCTTATCTTTGACTTTTTATTTATAGAGCAGGGACATAATTGTATGGCAAGTTACCAAAGAAGTGACATCCTCAGATTCTGGAAGCCTGCCAAACATGCTTTTAATTCAAACTGAATTCAGAATGTGTGGGACATGCACGAAATTTATAAGAGAACAAAATGACCTCTTTGCTGGTGTGTTCCACGTCCTGTAAATCTGAGAAAGGTTGGGACATCATTTTCTAATAAGTCCAGCTTTCTTAGGAAGTCTCCCACAGTCATGGATAAATATATCTCCCAATAATGACCATAACAGGAAAAGGAATATTGCAAAATATACAGTCAGACATCAGTGGATAGATAATTTATTGGAGGAGAAAGTAAAAATCTGGAGTTCACCCCAACCTCCTTGTGGACAGACTTTATGACCTCCAAGAAACCATCCACGCACATACGAGGAAAATTCATGCTTAGTCTGAGGTTGCAGATTTCATTGCCCCAAGGTCCTCATTAGGTTCTCTTGGAATTGTGTGTGTGTTTTTTCAAGGAAAATTCATATTCTACCTCTAAACCCATTAGAAATTTTCTGGCTAGGAGCAAAGTCTACAAGCGTAAGAAAACGAGATTGAGATGGGATATGGCATCATAGTGGGATAAAACTTAATGTGCTATAGTCATTGAACTCCTCAGAGGTTTCCATTTATTTCTAATTTTCATATGACTTCTTTCTTATATGAGTCACATACATGTGAGTATTGCTATTATTATCTCCCTTTTGGTTATAATTCAGACCAATTAAAAGTATTTAATTTAACTCATCATATCATGGCCTCATATTTCACTGTGGAAGTTATGGCCCCGCCCACTTATTGTCATTTCTTATAATGCATACTGAAATTTTTTCTTAAAACACGTAAATTCTAATTTTTTAGAATCAACTTGTCAAGAAACACAACATTGTAATAATGAGAAACAAATTTTATATGGCCTTATAAATGAGCTTTAAAATATTTTTATTTTAAATTTGGAAGATTTTTTAATGATTTTTTTTCATTTAAAAATGTATGAACCCTTCAGTTTTCACCTGGACCCCAAATATATGTAGTTCTTTCAAGACTAATTTTGTAATTGTAAGAAAGATGACTTTAATTATTTTAAGGCAATATACCAAAATATGTAGCATAAAATGTAGTGTCAAAACAAATATATGCAAAAATATCAAATATATGAAAATCTCTTATTCTCCTAATAGACCACGGTCTTGATGATTATCGCTTTATAGTATGTCTTGAAGTCAGGCAGTGTCATTCTTCTGACTGAAATTCTTTCCTGTTGGTTACTTTGATTCTTTTGCTTTTTCATATAAGCTAGAATGAGCTTGTAGAAATCTACAGAATGCTGCTGAAATTTTGATAGGGATTGTGTTGAATCTATCCCACACAACAGGTTGATGAAGCTAACATCTTGACAATGCAAAGCCTCTCTATCCATGAACATAAAGTATCTATTTCAAACACTGATTTCTCAGATTTTTATATTCTCAGAGTCTCATATAAATCGTCTACATATATTGTTATAATTATACCTTTTTGGTACTAATGTAAATGATATTGTGTTCTTAATTTTGAACTCTAATTGTTTATTACTGTTACATAGAAAAGCAATTGACTTTTGTATATTACGCTTATATCCTGCAATCCTAAAAAAATCGCCTTTCAGCTCCCATGTGTTTCGCTGTTATTATTGTTGTTGGTTCATTGGGATTTTTCTCTATGGACAAACACGTCATCTGTGAACAAAGATTTTTTTCCTGCCAATATATACATTTTTCTTACTTTTTTTTGCCTCATTGCATTCGCTAGTACAATGTCAAAAAGGAGTGGTGCGAGTGGACATCTTGTCTTGTCCCTAATATTAATGGAAAAGCATATAGTTTCTCATCATTAAGTAAAACAGGAACCGTACGTTTTATATAGATGTGCTTTATCAAGTTCAGGAAGGTTCCTTCTATTCGATTACATTTTTAAAGCCTGGCTCTTTAACTGAGGTCTTCCAGCTAATGAATGCAGAACCACATGCCATCACAATGGAGATAACTCCAATGGAATCAGTTTGGTTGCTAACATTTGTTGTTGTTGTTAATCCTCACCTGAGGATATGTTTCTATTGATTTTTAGGGAGAGTGGAAGACAGGGAGAGACAGAGAGACGGGGAGACGGGGACAAAGATTCACGTGAGAGAAATACATCAATTGATTGCCTCGCCGCTTAGCTCCTATTCTGTATATCCAACTTCCCAATGGGTATATTTACTGGCATATTCCAGGGCATTCCAAAGTCAAATTGTGCCTCCCGCATCTATTCTACTTTCTCTCTCTAATATACCATCCACCAGCTTTTCCAAGGCAGATGCTGGAATTCACCTCCTTCATTTTGTTTATCCCAAATAAACACTTCCAACTGGTGACCAAACCATGGGACCTCTGTTCCATAAACAAGTCAGCTCTGTCTTCTCGCCACGTCCACTACCATTTACTCTCTGAATTCCCTTTCAGTTCACTAGATTTTGCCATCATTTTCTATCATCTCTTCTTTTTTTTCCAGTAACCTTATCCCCAAACTATTTCTCTTGTCACAACAATTTTTCTAAAATTGTGAACTGATCATATTACTCACTAATATACAAACCATAAGTTAGAGTCCCCATAGCTCAGAATAGAAGTTAAAAATTCAATTCAAAGTGGTTTATAAATATTCATATTGTATGGGAAAACAGATAATCAGATCACAAGTAAAATTAAAATAGAAAATTTGATAATGTCAAAGGTAAAATTAATTTATACATATATGGAGACAGGATTCAGATTTGGCTCTAAGCTTCCAAGTAGTGCAAAGAAAGGATAAGAATATCAGAAATAGCCGAGACTGGTTTGGCTCAGTGGATAGAGCGTCGGCCTGTGGACTGAGGGGTCCCGGGTTCGATTCCGGTCGGGGGCATGTACCTTGCTTGCGGGCACATCTCCACTGTGGGGTGTGTAGGAGGCGACTGATCGATGTCTCTCTCTCATCGATGTTTCTGACTTTCTATCCCTCTCCCTTCCTCTCTGTGAAAAATCAACAAAATATATTAAAAAAAAAAAAGAATATCAGAAATAAGACTGAGCCCTTTTTCATAAGATTTTGTTTTTCCTTAGAAGAAAGTAGGTGTTTACAAGACTGCATCTTAAATAAATTTCCCCCATGGAAGAAATTTATGCTAAGTGTCAGCTTATCCGTTCAACTAATCAAAGCATAATATGCTAATGATATGCTAAGCCACTCAACCACTCAATATGATGTGCACTGACCACCAGGGGCAGACACTCCGACTGGTAGGTTTAGCTTGCTGCTGGGGTCCAGTCAATTGGGACTGAGCAAGATGGGCTGGACGTGCCCTGGAGCCCTCCTGCAGTCCCTCCTCAGCTGGCCAACCTCCTGAGTCTCTCCCCAGCTCGGATTGTGCACCAGTGGGGTCCCTCAGCCTGGCCTGAGTCCTCTTGCAATCTGGAACCCCTCAGGAGATATCAGAGAGCCAATTTTGGCCTGATCCCACAGGCCAGGTGAAGGGACCTCACTGGTGCACAAATTTGTGCATTGGGCCTCTAGTCCTAATATATAAAAAGCCAGGCGCCCTTACGACCGAAACAACGGGACGGACAACTGAACAGCAGGCTGTGTGGGGTGATAAGGTCTGTAGGGGGGTTAGTGAGAGATGACCAAATGACTGAACAGCAGGCTGCATGGAGTGAACAGGCCAGTAGGGAGGCAGTTGGGGGTGACCAGGCCGGCAGGGGGTGGGGCAGTGAGGGGTGACCAGGCAGGTAGGGGGAGATCAGTTAGGGGTGATTAGGCTGGCCAGGAGAGCAGTTAGGGGTAATCAGGCAGGCAGGCAGGTAAGCATTTAGGGGTCAGCAGTCCCAGATTATGAGAGGAATGTCCGACTGCCAATTTAGGCCTAATCCCCTAGGGACATCCCCTGAGGGGGTCCCGGATTGGGTTGGAGAGAGTGTAGCCTGGGCTGAGGGGAGCCCCCTCCCCCCGTACAAATTTCATGCACCGGGCCTCTAGTGTTATATAATAGTCAGTGTCCTCAGAAACAGCTCCACGTAAAATGTAACAGATTAGTGCGGCACGATGCTGATGTGAAATTCTCCAGTAAAATGCGATACCATGAGCTGTCAAAGCATGTGGTCTACCTGCTTGTCTGGCGAACCAGTCTTACCCAAGGATGAAATTTAATGTTCGTTAAATCTCTGTAAGACATTGACTACGTCCTGAAAATCATACTCCGTGAGTCTGAACCAGCTTTTGTCGAGATTTAGGCAGCAGAACATTTCAGGTTATGATTCCTAGCACGTGCCCATAACACAATTTTTTATGCTTTTAATTAAGGCCAGACCTAATGTTCTTGGTGTACAGCTTGAAGGGTGACATGATTTAAAATGACATGAATTTATTTATTTTTTCATTAAGAAGACAAATTGACTTGTATCTAAACAGATTACTTTTTAATTCCCTACAGAGTTGATCAAAGCAAGTACCTGCAGACAAGGGCAATGTCTCCCTCAGAAAAGAGTTTGGGGTTATTCTCACATCCTAATTAGGAAATATGTAAATTAGTCAGACCATAATACTCCAACGGTAAGAGAAATAAAGGTATAAATTTAACAGCTCACATAATGTAATTAACAGTAAGTTATGCGTGACAGATCTAAAAAATGCATATGTTCTCCACAACTTCTTATTTTTGGCAGAAAGATTTTCTCCTTTGCTTTGAAACTCCTAAAATTTGACAATCTAAAACATGTGTAGTCTGTCCCGTTTCCCTCAAAGATGAATATATTGACTTCCCAATAACAGTGAGTCAAAGTCACTGTCTTCATGGTAATGAACATTTCATAGATTCACCTCAATCTTCTCTAGTTTACAAAAAGGTGACTTCTGGTCTTTTTAAAAGACAGGCAATGATTAAATAACTACACTGCTACCCAGCCAATCTCCAGGGTCATCAATAAATTCACTTGCATAAACTTCATGGTAAATACCTATAGCCACACCCAAACCATTAGGGAATTGCTGAGATTGCGAAGGGATTATCGGGTCATCTTTAATTTAGCGTCTTTCTGGGGAGAAAACAGAAAAAAGCAACCCTTTAGGTAAATCTAACTCAATCCTCAGCATGACTGAGTGACTTCTCACTTTGTGTTCATGTGTATTGATGAGTAGGATGGCCGTCATCTTGAGTCAGCTTTTCCACTCTAAGCTAAAAATGACATTCCTGAATGTCATTTAAAAATTACAGCCGAAACCGGTGTGGCTCAGTGGATAGAGCATCAGCCTGTGGACTGAAGGGTCCTGGGTTCGATTCCAGTCAAGGGCATGTATCTTGGTTGCGGGCACATCCCCAGTAGGGGGCGTGCAGGAGGCAGCTAACCGATGTCTCTCTCTCATGGATGCTTCTGGCTCTCTATCCCTCTCCCTTCCTCTCTATAAAAAAATCAATAAAATATATATGTTTTTAAAAATTACATCAATGCTCATGGAATTTTACATTACATTTGAAAGAACACTCCTAGCTTACTTCTGTCCTATTGGTTGGCAAATTAGTTCTTCAAGTATGTTATATATATATATGTATAATGTATAATGTTTTCCTCTGTGCTGAAAGGCCTGGAGCACACAGACTGAAAATACCACCGCTGGATTACTGCCCTACATCACGCTGCCATCTCTCCGCCAAAGATTTGCTAGGCCACTTACTGTCCACGTGGTACTGAGCTCTAAGCACCCCAGCTGGAGTTTGTTAAAAGGATGCTCCCCTCCCAGTCATCGAGGGGAACCGGGGCCCCCTGTCACAGCTTTAGGAGTGCGTGTCCCCCCACCCCCCGCCGTCACACTCTGGGCCACCAGCCTTTTAAACACAGCTCACGCCCACAGGATGGGGATGAGGGATGGTTTGCGAATTCCGCCAGGAGCGGCTTCTGCATTCCTGGCTGCGTGTCCCCGGAGGGATGTTCAGTGTCATTAGGCAGCAAACACATCATTTCCCGAGTAACGAGGAATGAAGCACATGTGGGGATGGGCTTGGCAGCCGCTGCATAAACTTTCTGGGTTAGATTTGGGAACTCACATGACGCTGGAACGGAGCAATGCCCTGCACACATACTTGTGGTATCGGTTCTGTTTCCCTGCGGTGGTGCCATTCGTTGGACGGCCAACCCAGCCAAGGGTCGATCCGCCCGGTAAATTTATGACCTGAGTTCTTTTAACACACAAACGTCTGCCACTTACTTTAATTTACTGATTAGTTTGTAGCATTTTTCTTCCCATAATGATGCCTAGTTGAAATGTAGGAAGACTGGAAAGTATCTAGCGTATTAGAGAACATTTTTGTGACTCTCATAAAGC
Organism: Lasiurus cinereus; assembly: GCA_011751065.1. Classification (NCBI taxonomy): domain Eukaryota; kingdom Metazoa; phylum Chordata; class Mammalia; order Chiroptera; family Vespertilionidae; genus Lasiurus; species Lasiurus cinereus. The sequence continues at coordinate 801,815 of JAAGEH010000026.1, forward strand.
TTTGATAGTCAAACTTTTGAAATGTCTACCATGCTCCTGCTCCAAAATTAATTTTAACTAAAAATATATATGTAGCCGAGACCCGGTTTGGCTCAGTGGATAGAGCATCAGCCTGCGGATTGAAAGGTCCCAGGTTCGATTCCAGTCGGGAACATGTACCTTGCTTCTGGGCACATCTCCAGTGTGGGGTGTGCAGGAGGCAGCTGATCGATGTCTCTCTCTCTCATTTATGTTTCTGACTTTCTATCCCTCTCCCTTCCTCTCTGTGAAAAATCAATAAAATATATTTAAAATATATATATATGTGTGTGTCCGCGCGATGACTCCTATCTCAACTGTTGCTCATATTTCAAAGCAAAAATCACTCGCTCGATGGCTCGTATCTCAAAAAATCTCGTATGTTAGGGCACTCGTATCTCGAGGTACCACTGTATTTAGATTCATTTTAAGTAAAAAATAATCTCCCCAAATTCTGCAATATCAAGCTACCATTTTCTGGTTTTCTCTGTCGCAGAAATGATCTGTATATATCAATGTTGCACACACAAGCTGTGAACGAATCACTTCCATGGACAATCACTTAAAGATATTCATTGTTTAGCTATTTCCAATATGAAAATAAGAGCTTGCTCCCATGATCAGAATAAATGAATACATTATCTTTCTTACTGACAGACTTAGATGAACCGTAGACATTGGGAAATCGCCAAGTGAACTTCTCAACCCATTACAGATGACTCCTCGGAGAGCTGAGACCATCAGGAACGCCTGGTGTCTGGTAGGTGGGGGTGGGGAAACTGTCATTTTAGCATCATTTAGAACAGTGATTCTCAACCTTCCTAAGGCCACGACCCTTGCATACAGTTCCTTATGTGGTGGTGACCCCCAACCATGAAATTTTGCTACTGTTGTGCATCGTGATGTAAATATCTGCATTTTCCGATGGTCTTAGGTGACCCCTGTGAAAGGCTCATTCGACCCCAAAGGGGTCTCAACCCACAGGTTGAGAACCGCTGATTTAGGTGTTTTATAAACCTAAGCAGGGATCTTCATAGTCATTATATTTAACAGAAGAGTTCTGCTCAGCCTCCCTGGGTTTTTACCTCCCGTCACTGAACTGGCTGATGTGGGTGCCAGTGGACATACAGGGGACTCACACCTGCTCTGCGGGGTGCCAGCAGAGACAGCCAGGCTGCCGTGAGCGCTGCTGGCCGATAAGTGATTGACACTTGGCACATGTCCTTCCCAGGGCCAGGCTTATGCTCATTACACGTTACTAACTCCAAGCAGATCCGTGCTCTGCACACTTCTTCCTTCCAGTGACCTCAGATGGAAACCTTCGCTCAGAGCCTCCCCTCATATCTCCATGGAAACACTGCCCCCACCCCCCACTCTCCTACCCCTCGCCGAGGTAGGCTGTTTGACTCTGCACTTTGGACACCCACCCTTGTACCGAGTCCCACACATTAGAAGACACTGCAGGTTGAGATGCACATATTTTATTGATTTACTCATGGGTTGGTTGGTTTCAGAGAGGAAGGGAGAGGGAGGGAGAGAGAAAAACATCATGATGAGAGAGAATCACTCACTGGCTGCCTCCCTCACGCCCCCACTTGGGGATGGAGCCTGCAAATAGGCTTGGGGGCTGGGTGTCACTGGCCAGTCACTGAAACCTGACCTCCTGGCTCGGAGGTCACCACTCCACACTGAGCCAGGCCAGCCAGGCTAACACTCCTGAGAGGAGCGGAGAGATGTGGAGCCAGAGCCGAGGGACATTCAGCCTTTCTTGGTTAGATCTCTGGGACTCCCCCCCTCCGCCCCTCACTCTGGCTTGTCCTGTGGGTGGCCTCGCCTTCTGTGGTTGGAGGCTAAGAGACAAGGCACCCCCACCTGGCCACCTCTCCCTCCAGCTGGTGTTTGTGGCAGCACCATCCTCTGTTTGCTCCGCTGCCCACCGCTCCTATTGGTGAGTTTCCAGAGGCTGGGGACTCAAAGGAACCATCGCTCCTGTCTCCCCCTGGCTGCCAGGATGCTCCCGAGAAGTCAAACTCTCTTCCTCCAGCTTCTGGATGTTTCCACGCGCCCTGGAGGGTGTGGAAGAATTGTATTGCATATTTTACAAACGACAGATGTAGGGGTACCGTCCTTGTTTGGAAGGCTTGGTAAAATCAGCTCTCGCTGTGCCGCCTGCGGAGGGGGCAGGCACGTCGCTCTGAGCCGAAATGCGTTGGCATTTGCCAGGGACATGACCGCAATGACAGCAGTGGTCTTACCATTGTCCAGTTGTGCTCTTGCGTTCGTTTCTCAGGAAATCCCGACACCATGTTCCTCTCCGACTTACTTTCCTCCATTGTGTTCCAGAGGGGTCTGACTCTGTAAATATTTAGTTGCCCAGGTTATAAAGTGCAGAGTTTCTGAGGACAGTTTATCATCTGACCGCAAGCATTTGAGAAGCGGGGTATGACTAATACCGCGAAAAATGTGAAAAGCTAAACCTTCATTAGTTCGTAATTAGCTTTTCATTGGTCTTCGGGGCCCCATATCCTTGAAACGAGCCACGGGTCTGAGGGGTCCTGGGTTCCAGCGTATGTAACCGCAGCCAGCATCCGCAAGCTCGTGTTGCTTTCCTTGGCCTTTGGATTTCCAGTGCGTGGGGGTGCTTGCAGTTTGGAAAACTTTAAGGACTTTTTTTTTTCCAAATTCTTTGCAAAATGTTGGATGGAATAGTCCCAGGGGCGTATCATTAATATTTAAAGCTCAAAATGGGTCCTTATTAGAAGATCATCCAGGATTATAGCTAATTTAGAAAATCAATGAAAGAGCCTATGTATGCCAAGTTCCAACTAGCGTGTTAATTTTACTGTTCCAACCAGATCTAACTGTTCACAGAAATGCATGTCTCCATGGCAATGGCTTCTTGGACAAAAGAGGCTGCCTTCCAAAGCGACCCCCTTCCTCTCACGGGCTGCTCTCTGCCGGTGAAGCTGGGGTACCATATCTAGGTCATCAAATCACTTCCCACAGCCCCTTGGGCGCCGCCACGTGGCCTGCGTGGACTCCAGGGCTTGAACTTGATATTTAGGCACCGCTTTGTCCACATGGTGTAGAACCTCAGCCTTGAATGGCAACCTCACCCCAGTCCCATCATTCATTCCCTTCTCCAGTACTGACTGAGCCTGAGTTCAGGCACTGTCCTAGGTGCTAGGTGTAAAGCAACAAACAGACACCAACTCCATTTCTCTGGGACGCTACCATGCATGGGAAGAGATGGAGTACAGACACACGGATGACCACAAGTGCACACGGGTGGTAGAGAGGGACTGGAGGAAGAGGAGGAACTGTGATGATGTAGTCAGGAAAGGCTTGCAAAACAGGAAGTAATGCGAGACGAGCCCCAAATGATGGGACAAATGTAGTCAAGAGTGAGCTTGGCCTGTCCTGTCTGGAGCCGGAGACGGCAGTGGAGCTGGAGCAGCGGGAGGCGGGGCCAGACATGTGTTTGGAGGTAGGTGAGGACCAGCCTGGGCGGTTTCAGTGAGGAGCTCAGGCTGGATTCTAATTGAAATGGAAATTCTAGAGGGTTTTTTTAGGAGAAGAGTAACGTGAATGTGTGTGTGTGTGTGTGTGTGTGTGTGTCTTTTATGTGTGTGTGTGTGTGTGTTTAAATATATCTTTACTGACTTCAGAGCCACGCCAGTTGGGCCAGAGTAGCGTGTTTTGATATACCTTATGAACAATCCCTTTGTTCTCCATCTTGCAGACCTCTCTCCATTTCCTAACTATTGTTTCAGGCATCCAACAGCCTGATCCAAAGTCTTAAATGCATCTTCAGTTTCATCAGAATGAAATGACAGACTTCATAAACCATATCCTTGACCTTCCACAAGGTGGAGGCAGTGAAGCCCGCAGATTTTAATGGGATCAACTCCCTCCACTCCCCCGAGACTACGTTCAAGCTGTCCTGGTTGAGATCCTCCTGAAGTCATCATGTCCTTCCTTGCCACAGCCCCATCCAACACCCCTGCCTGGAACCCCTCCACCCTCATTCCTCATCCTGAACTCTTCCTGCACCATTCCTGCTCTCTGCACATTTGTCTGTCTGCCTCCATCACCCTTGAATAAGTCGTCTTCTCCTTTACCACTCACATGGCTCCTTACATTTTGATTCACAGGATAAAATCAACCGAGTGTAACCTGGCTGATCAGTGACTGGGATATTATTTTTCTTCTCCTATCACTAACGCACAATACTTAATATAATGAAAACTCTTAAAAGCTTGAAAACAGTGGTGATGTCACTCATCCATGATCAACATGTTCTTATCGATCTAAACTGCATGTGTCTGGGGGTGTGGGGGCTTGCTAGACTTTGGAGCGGTGGGCACCTGAGATGGCTGGTTGATCTGGGGTATAATTCATGATAATGAAATAGAGGGAAAAAATTAAAGAACATGTAGCCCTGGCCAGTGTGACGCAGTGTGCCAAGAGGGCCCAGATTGGAAGAAGGTTGCAGGTTTGATCCCAAATTTGGGATGTGTAGGAGGCAGCAAGCAATGTTTCTCTCTCTCTCCTTCTCCCTCCATCTATCTCTGAAATTCAATAAGAAGCGTGTTTAAAAACATGTAGTGGGAATGGGCCAGTGGCCTTGAATTCACTGGCATCGTTTTTTAGATTTCTGTCTAATAATACTGGAATGTTCAATGTTTTTCTTCAGGGAAATAAAAAACAACATCCTTGAGGGAATCTATTAATATGAGAGAGCTCTACCTCAAGCCCAAGAATTTCATAAATGAGTGAGATGAGTTCATTTCCCTCCTGGCTATCTATTTGGAACAAAAAGCAACCACTTGCTTTAGTTTACAAATACATCAACATGGTCAGCCATGGCCGTTTCCAGCACTTTCCATCAACCTTAAGTCAACGGAATAATTAGCTGGCTTTGCTTCGACATAAACGACAGGAAAGCTTTGAACACTGATTGGCTCTCTTTCTCTTGGAGTGCAAAGAGACACCATTTTTGCTTAGCTACAGAACCGAGGAATGAATATGGAAATGTAAGCTTGTCTGGACTAAACACTGAATGCAAGACCACTGAGCCTTCCATTTTCTCCTTTAGGACAACAGGGTGTGTTGCCCATGTATAGTACGCAGAAGGGACAATCATGGTGATGCACAGACATCAGATAACTTTGATTAGCATTGTTTGGACTATGCAAAGGAGGAATCATCCCAGAAAATAGAAGTATCTTGAGATTAATTATGTAATACCCTGGAAAGTCCAAGCTTTTCTGTTTAGTACAAATGTTTCTATTAATGGATCTCAGAATCACCTGAAACTTATAACTAAGAAAGGATTGTGGGCCATGGTATACAGGGAACTCACATGCACAGACATACACATATGAAAAAAAAATCCTCATTCAATATCCTGCTTTGTTTTTAAATGTGTTGATCTCTGCTGTTTTTAAATAAAAGATAACCATAAGTTTAAGCAGGACAAAAGGGTTGGGTTTATGAAGCTATGAATGGGACCTGTTTTATTTTCCACTAAAATCTTCCTATATGGAGGTGAATGAAAGGATAATCTCTTATTCCCTAAACAAGTGATCAGTCATTTTCTAGGAAACATTTATATTTGCCTATCCTATCTAATAAAAGAGCAATATGCAAATTGACCATACCTCCACTACCCCCCCCCCAAACCATGCTCACCAGTCACACCCACCAGCCAATCTGGTCTAAAACATCATGTGTGATGAACTCAACCCAATGATAATGTTTTGTATATATTACATCTCATGACTTAATTTTAAAGCTAGATCTCACGTGGTTTGTAGAATATGCTAAGCCCATAGCTAAGATGAAATCTAAATGCAATCCTACATGTTGGAAAGAATTTAATAGCTGGAACTTCTGGCTTATATAATGGATATAGAAAATCACCTGGTAGACATACACAGGGAGTAATGACGTTTTGTTAACACTAGTGGGACCTTTAGCACTTGGCTGATGACCAACCAATCACATCGTACGGTAAAGCCAATCACTGAACAATAGACTCATTGCCATTTTCCTTACTTGGGCCAGGAACCCATATGGTACACATGCATCCAGAAAAACGAGGGGAGAGTTCCCCTAGAACACACGCTGATGTAACTCTCTCTAGCTGTTCTCAGTATCTTCACTGCAGATTGGAAGGAACTGGAAACAGAGGTCTCTAGAATCTGAGAAAGAGTGGGAAGACACAGTGACACTCGCAGTTTTCTGTCTCATTTTTATGGGCTTCATTAGAGATGAGGGATACAATACTAGGGATCATTATCCATTACAAATATATGTGCATATAGCTTTACATATGAATATATATACAAGAAGAGTAAAACAAATTGTCTCATGCAGGTTTCCAAAATGCTAATAGTTCATGCCAAGTCATTTTACGAAAAGAGGAAACATACCATTATTTTCCATTCAAGGAAAAATAGACAGTCCCTACAGGAGTTACTCATTTGGAAAATGTGTGAAAACTAGCAGTTACTTGGCTTTGGAAGGAATGAGACTTTGAAAGGGTTCAGAATTTTCTACGTGTGTATTCTTATTGTATTCTTCATTTCTCATGTATTCCTTTTTCAAACTGCTCGAAACTCATTGGAAATATCTGTTCTTTTTGGTCACATATTTTAAATTAGCTGAATTAACATGACTAGGTTTGGGCCTTTTATCAGGCATTTTTGTATAGCAACACTATTCATGATATTGCCAATGATTAAAAAACAGTATTTTTAAATATGTTTTTATTGATTTTAGAGAGATAGAAACATTGATGACAGGGAAACATCTGTTGTCTGCCTTCTGCATGCCTCTAACTGGGGATTGAGTCTGCAACCTGGACATGTACTCTGACTGGGAATTCAAACCTGTCACCTCCTGGTACATGAGATGATGCTCAACCAACTAAGCCACTTTGGCTGGGCTAAAAACCAGTATTTTTTATAAAAACTAAAAAAAAAATGACAATGGGTATGATGCCAACCACAACAAATTTTTTTCATGAGATGCCAATAAAAAGAGTTAAAGAAACTGAAAAATGAATGTTAAGACTAAATAGGAGATTTCAAAGAATTATTTGAAAGGTGTGTGTGTGTGTGTGTGTGTGTGTGTGTGTGTGTGTTTTGAAAGCTAGCTTTTATTAATTAGTAATTTATTAAACTTGATCTCTTCAACAATGTGTTTAATACCTACCCAGTATTCTATCATAATTATGAACCATCATTTGTGTATCATCCATCACTGGCATGTTGTTTCTTTTCAGGATTCTGTCTCTGACCATGAGTTACATATTTTTCTCGATTTCTAATTTCTAATTATTTCCACAGAACATGTCCATGGAAGTGTACTTGCTGGGTCACTACCCTCCCACTCAGAACCCGGGAAGCAGCTGCAGCAGGAGAAGGCTCATTAGTCCCAGTTCCCCCTCCCACCTAACGGTGGCGCTGTGGCAGCGCCTCTCTGAGGATGAGCAGATGTCACTATAACTCTCTACCCCGGCCCCAGAAAGACTGATGTCACAGAACTTCCTGTCATACTCATCTTTTAGGAGTTGACCCACTCCTTCAGCTTCTTCAATAAGAAAGGGACTAAAGTTAATATTTGAAACAACCAAATATTTTCTACTTGCTTCACAAAGAAAAAATACTCTGACCTCAGGATGGCTTTAAGTCCTGTTGAAAGCATTTACCCTCACCCAGCTGTGGGCGTGGCTCAGTGGTTGAGCTTTGACCTATGAATCAGGAGGTCAAGGTACATGTCTGCGATGAGGGCTTGTTTCCCAATGTGGAGCATGCAGGAAGCTGCTGATCAATGATTCTCCCTCATCATTGATGTTTCTCTCTCTCTCTCCCTCTCCCTTTCTCTCTGAAATCAATAAAAACATTTATTTTTAAAAAAGCAGTTAGCCTAGGTACATATTCTTGAGGAAGTATATTGAATTTGTGTTTTGAGGTCAAGAGTAACACAGATTTCCACTTGATCTGAGAATATTTGATTACAGTGTGATGTTACCTACTTTGAAAAGAAAAATATTATTTTTTCATGAGCAAATTGGAGAAATTAATTAGAATATAGAATAATGGTTTAGCTTACCAAATCAGTATTAAATGAGGGGTAAAATTTGGCAATAATTTTTTAAAATAATTTGTAAATAATAAACACTTATATACGCCTTACCTCGCTCCTGAAAACCTATTGACTATTAAAAATAGGGGACGCCACAGTAGCCCACACATTTCCTGTTTTGCATTGGGGTGGCGGGGGAGCAGACCCCTAAGCTATTGCAAATATCGCCTGCTGGTGGGCTCACGGCTGGTGTCCCACAACCTGTGCTTCAGATTCTAAGTGAAGTTTGCAACTGAATTAACAACAAGTCTGGCATCAAGGACTCTGACACCAGAGTCTGGCCTGGAGGGACCTAGAGAGCATCACGCTAAGTGAAATAAGCCAGTCAGAGAAGACAAGTATCACAGGATCTCCCTCATGTGTGGAATCTAACAAACAAAATAAACTCATGAACGGAGTGGACCCAGAGTTATGGGAGCTTGGAGCAGAATGCGGAATCTCGGAGGGAAGATGGGGAGTGGGGGGGGCGGGTGATAGGTAATCAACCAAAGACCTTGTATGCAGACATGCATGACCCATGGATGCGGACAGGACAGCGGCCTGGTGAAGGCCTGGGGTAGCGGGGATTGGATGAAGGGGTTACTGGGCAGAAAAGGGACATATGTAATACTTTCAACAATAAAGATTTTAAAGAATAAAGCTGATCAAAATGTGACCATTTCCATGTCAATGGGAGGGATGTAAACCAGGATCATTATCCCCGCCCGATCTGGGGGCCCTGTCCTCGCCAGCAGGGACACAATGGACTCACAATGAAGAAAATGTAATGGTGACACATCAGTTATTCATGAGCAACATGTACATGGCATTCACGTGGCTTTTCCACGTTTTAAATCCACCTATAGGCAAGGCATGAAGGAAGCATGGCCACTCATAGCCCAGAAATCATACCAACGTGGCAACATAGAGATGAAGGGGTGACCGAATCGAGCTGGCGCGTTGGGAAGGAGAGAGGCGGTAAGAGGGGTGGGACCAGAGCAGAGAAATGGGGAGATACAACTTAAACCAGCTGGAGTAAAATATGGAAGTTTCAGTGCATTTTAACATGATCATATGCAAGAACAATGCACCCTCACCCGCCTCCCCAGGATGGGGAGGGCAGCCACTGCCATGGCAACCAGCCACACCCGCCTTTCCCGTGACAGGGAGTCAGATGCTTTTGGAAATATATGAGCCCGGATGACCTCAGAGACTAATTCCAGGGATTTCTCGTTAATTACACAAAATTCTTTAAATAACTTGTAATTGCTCGAGTTTAAAATAGTTTAATGGCAACAAGAAATCCGAACAAACATTCTGAGAACAGATCATTAATTTCGTTGTAGATGTCAGAAGGTGGCATGGGGTTAGAGTTGAAAAAAGTGGTCAGTGTTGAAACCGGTGTGGCTCAGTGGAAAGAGCGTCGGCCTTTGGACTGAAGGGTCCCAGGTTCTATTCCGGTCAAGGGCATGTATACTGATTGTGGGCACATCCCCAGCAGGGGGCATGTAGGAGGCAGCTGATCGATGTCTCCCATCGATGTTTCTACCTCTCTATCCCTCTCCCTCCCTCTCTGTAAAAAAATAAAATAAAATATATTTTTGAAAAGAAGTGGTCAGTGCTGTGTGGCTGCGGAAAGCATTCCATTTTCATGTGGCTGAGATCTGCGCTTTACCAAGGATATGAATAGCCATGATGATACCTGGGATATTCCTGTCCAGGGCATAAGTCCTCATTTGGGGTCAGGGAGGTGAAAAGCTATCCTCCACATCTGCATACCAGGTGGGCAGCCAGAAGTCCCTTCAAAGCAGGGAGAGTGGTTCTCTGCCAGGGTACCCAGGCCTGTCCCTTACCAGAGTGTGATCTTGGACAAGTATTTAAGCTTCTGGATCTGTTTCTTCCAGTGTAAACTCAGAACAACACCTAGTCTTCCCTCAAAGTGCCTGTGACTGTGGAACGAGCGAACATTCAATTATTCCAAGAGTTTGGGGCACACGATGCGCATAATGAATTGGCCGTTTTCATCCTGAAGAAGGACCGGTGCTTGCGGAGTTGAACCTGGGAACCTGGGAACCAAGTGTGTGCGTGGAGGCAGCTGTCTGTCCTGCCTGCTGAGAGAGAGAGAGGGAGAGGGAGAGGGAGAGAGGGGAAGAGGGAAGAGGGAAAGGGAGAGGGAGAGGGAGAGGGAGAGGGAGAGGGAGAGGGGGAGAGGGAGAGAGGGAGAGGCAGAAGGAGAGGGAGGAAGATGGGAGAGGGAGAGAAGGAGAGGGAGAGGGAGGAAGAGGGAGAGAGGGAGAGAGGGAAAGGGAGAGGGAGAGGGAGAGGGAAAAGGAAAGGGGGAGAGAGGGAGAGGGAGAGGGGGAGGGAGAGATATTTTTCTAAAATCTTAAAACATTGAGATACAAATAATTCTGACTTGTGCCCCAGACAAAGAGAAGTCACTCTTCAAGGCCGCAGGCAGAACCACCCCGTTCCCCCATTTCACTTCACCCTGGTATACAGATGGGCACAGTGACGCCTCCAGCAAATGGCAATGCACTTCCATGTTGGTGGGGTGGCAGGGGAGGTCGCCAGGCCTGCGGGCCAGAGCCGGATGGCCTGGCATCAAGCCAGACTGGGTGGCACCGCGGGCCATCGGAGCGCCAGAGGCTGGCCTCCTTCCCCCTGTCCCACCCCCACTCTGCCCGGGGCTCTCCCCAATGCCCGCTCCCTCAGCCTGGACTCTGCTGGCCAACAGGCCTGGCTCCAGAGACGAGAGGCCAGAACGTCTCCCCAGTGACAGTGACCCACGCCCCCAAACAGCTCAGCGGGTTCACAGGGAAAACGTGTTTCCCTTCATCTGGGTCATTAAACTCCCTCCACACACCGCGGAGCCTTAAAGCCCGTGTGTCCAACATGACTTAGGTTCTAAGATCAGCCGAACCCCATCCGTATTTCGGGGAGAAAGACTGATAGACCATTTGCCTGGGGGATAGCTCTATAGATTTACTTCTGGACGATAAGTAGATACCGTATTTTCTGGCGAATAAGGCGACTTTTTAACCCAGGAACATCTTCTCAAATATCGGGGATCATCTAATACGCCGGGTGTCGTCTTATAGGGCGAATATATCCCAAACTCTATATGTTAACTGGAAAAGTTGGGACAGTCATCTTATACGCCAGAAAATACGGTTAATTCTAACATTTTGTAAGTATTAGAAACTTCAACTTGCTGCTAGGTCACAATTAATTAAAGTGATACCTTTATCTGTATTTCCCTCATCAAGAAAAGTAAGTTAAGTTAGCTAAGATTTAGGTCACTCTCTGAGGCAGAGGGTTTCATATTTGTGAAAAACGCCCATATTTCAGAGAAAAAAAACTAAATTTTCCTCGGCAATTCAGACCTGACGAAAATACCAAGTGCTTACATACATGGATCACAAAACGTTACCTTCCTTCAGAATTTCAATGCAGATATTTCTAGAATTCACAAAACCATTTGGGTATTTTTATTGGTTAATTAAGAATATCTTTCTTAATAATTAAAAGGAAATAATGGGTTTAGGAAATCTCAAAGCAAACGGCTTTAGTCTATTTCTTTCTTCTCCAAACCCCATCTGATCACGCTTCCAATATTCCTATTTAATCTCTTTATACATAATATCCGTTTTATCAGGCAAAATCCATTTAGGTAGTAGCCCTTGATTAATCTCTCAGGAAAATTTCAATTACACCTGTACACAGGGCTACCTTTCCGGATTAGGTACAAAGCAGCATAGTTATCTCTGAGATAAGTATTTCAGACAAGGCTGAAATAGTGATCATTTCTTTTTCCATCCTTCTCACTGTATTACCAAGTCTGACCTGTACGTAAATATAGCAGTTACCATAATTTCCGGCGTATAAGACGACTGGGCATATAAGACGACCCCCAACTTTTTCAGTTAAAATATAGAGTTTGGCTCAGTGGATAGAGCATTGGCCTGTGGACTGAAAGGTCCCAGGTTTGATTCTGGTGAAGGGCATGTACCTTGGTTGTGAGCACATCTCCAGTGGGGGGCGTGCAGGAGGCATTGATGGATGTTTCTCATCAATGTTTCTAACTCTCTATCCTTCTCCCTTCCTCTCTGTAAAAAAATCAATAAAATATATTAAAATATATATATATAGAGAGAGAGTTGGGGATTTACTTGCCCTATAAGACGACCCCCGACTTTTGAGAAGACTTTCCTGGGTTAAAAAGTCATCTTATATGCCGGAAAATATGATATATAATAAGGAAGATTACATTGAGGGGAAACAGGATTCTCTCCTGGTCACGAGGAATTAGGGGAGAGTCTATGAACCTGTAACATTCCGTCCCTGCAACCGTTTGGGGGCGCATCCTGTCCGAGCTCAGTTTTGATGGATTAGGGGCATGCAGAAACAACTTCCACTCCCCTGTCACTGGGCAACTAAAAAACTGACCATCTGGGCGCCTACTCTGATTAAAAAAAAAAAACACCACCAAGAAAACAACCACAGCTTTTAAGGATCCAGAAAAATCCTGGCAACTAAAAGAACATAGCTCAAAAAAAAAACTCAGAAAATTTTTCAAAAGACGTGTTACATTCAAACATAGTTTCATGAACAACTTGGACTTCTCACTGACACATGCGCTCCAACTTGCATTTCCAAGAGGAGGCTTTGAATTGAACAACGAAGGAGGAGGATTTGGGGGACCATGTCAGGAGGGAGGGCAGCCAGGATAGTCCCCTGACAACTCCGAGGCTGGACCTAATGATAACGGTCGAATTGGAGACGTTCTCTTGGCGGGTAGACCAGTTAGAAGACGCGAAGTATCGATGGCTGACATATGAATGCAGTCATCATTGCATTTTTATGTTTCCTCTAAAAATAACACATTCTAATGTTTACCCTAGCTATGATCTAATTATTTCATCTATTATAAATTATGACCAATTTTCCAGACCTGAAAGTGGCCTCCAGAGAAAATCACTTGCCAAGAGATGTATTTGGATGCTGCCTGATGTGGTAGGGCCAGATCCTTGCCAAATGAGTAATCCCGAGTGTAATTCCCACAGCACGCACTCCACGTATTCAAAAGGGAAGCATTATCTCCGCGCCGTTGAAAACTTACTAAAACTCAAGATTCCAAGGGAACCATGAATCCTGAGCGATCTTTCAAAGGCACTGAGTGATTAATATGGAATTCGGTCCCAGGGCTGAAGAAAACTGGGAGGCATATCAAAATGATCTTTTTTTCAGTCCTCCACCAAATAGCACCCACATCAGAAGGAAGCTTAGACCGTCCACACAGGGGAGGGGATGCGGTCTTTGATTGGTGAAGAATGTGGAAGGGGGCTGACCCAGAAATAGGCTGAGTCCTCAGAGGCTGAGAGAGAGGAGGGGTGGCCGGGACGAAGGGTGCGTCAACTCAGTCGCCCTCTTGCAGGCCACAGTCAGAAGATGAAAGTTCCTTGAAAGGGCGGGGCAGGAATCCTGCCTGAGACCTGGGAATAATGACCCCCGTGCTAGCAATCGCTGGCAAAGCTCCCAGTGGCTGGTTAGCGTGGAGGCTATGTGAATGGACAGGGCAGGCTGAGGAAACCTTGTGCCCAGACATCTTCTAAGTCAGCACTTACTCAGACAGTTACTGCACCAAACAGCTTCTAGCCCTTGGCCTTGGTCCTATGCATCTCCTGCTCTTTGCCCGCAGGCATGGATCACATTGGCACTCATATAGGCATAATTATGAAAAGTAGGAGAGAGTTAGGAGCTGAGAGGAGGAACCCTTGACCAATGGGAGACAGAAGTTAGTGGATAAATAATCCGTCTTTCATGTCTCCAGTTGACAATTCAGATGGCACAAAGCTCCTCAGAAATACAAGACTGAACCCCACTACGCACCAGGGTGAGCAAAATGGATCCCGTAATTGGTTTTCCTCTTTCTCCACTGTATGCCTCCCAGGCCCTGAGTCTAAACACAATTGGAATGAGAGCAGATCGATTTCTTCCATTTGACCAGGGAGCTTTCTCTAGTGCTGAAAGGAAAGAAGCGCAAAGCAAGGATTCTATACGCAGCACAAATATCCTTGGAGAAGGAAGGGAACCAGGAGTTTCTCACATGAAGGAGAACAAACAGAATTTGTTGCCATAAGACCTGCCCTAACGGAATAGCTGAAGAGCCCTGGCTGGTGTGGCTCCCTTGGCTGGAACATCTCCCGGTGCATCGAAAGGTGGTGGGTTTGATTCCCAGTCAGGGCACATACCCAGGTTGTAGGTTCGATCCCAGGTCAGGGTGTAAGCAGGAGGCAGCCTATCGATGCTTCTCTCTCACATCAATGCTTCCCTCTCTTTCTCTCTAAAAATCAACAAAATAATATTTTTTTTTAAAAAAAGAAGAGTAGCTAAAGAATTTTTGAAAATAGAAAGGAAATTTTCTGTCGACATAGAAGGCTCGATACAAATGCTGTAGCAGCTCTACTTGTCATAATCAAAGCCAGAATCATCAGAGGCAGCCTGTGATGGTGACGAATTACCCACATTCTGGTACCTCCATACCAGGCAATGCTACTGAGCAGTAACAGGAAATGAAGTATTAATACAGGCACCAACTCGCATGGAGTCAGCTGTGTGGAATAAATCTAACCACCAAAGATCATAAATTGTGTTATTCAATACATGTAACATTATCAGAATGACAACATTACACATGCAAACAAATAAGTGAGTAGTGACTGGGGTTAAGAAAGGGGCTGGCCACACGGGGAGATGAAGGGGTCGTACCAGGGAGACTGTTGGGCTGGAAGAGTTGTGTGCTTCATTGAGGTGGTGTTACACAAGCCCACGTGTGACACAGTGGAGCTGAACTACACCCCCTGGTACGAATACCGGTCTCCTGGTGCTGATGTTGTATTACAGTTACACACAGTGTACTCCTTGGGACAAAATGTCCCCTCTCTGTACTATTCTTGCATCTTCCTGGGAATATGTAATTATTTCAAGTATCAAAATGTAAAGGAAAGATCCAGAAAGAGGGCTCAGTGGGACCACTTCCTGTTATAATTTGTCACAGAGTAGACACTCATAAATTCTCAGACTTCTTTAGCTTGTGATGTCTTTGTACCTGCTTCCTTATCTTCCACATAATCTTATTTTCCCCACACGACTTAGTTACACAATGTACCTTCCTTTTTGTACTCTTCTATCTACAGTAAGGTAGGGTTTTGTTTTCTTTTCATGCTGTTTGGTGAACATTCTGCTCACTCCTATCTTTAGCATAGGGATATATATTTTTTCAGCGTTTTAGTCAATACTAAGCAATGTCTGGGGCAAACTTTTCGAACAGTACTAAACCACTACTTCCTCCTCAATACTGTCTCAACAACATCATTTTAAAGGAACAATTATAGCCGAAACCAGTTTGGCTCAGTGGATAGAGTGTCAGTCTGCAGACTGAAAGGTCCCAGGTTCGATTCTGATTAAGGGCAATGTACCTTGATGTCTCTCTCTCATCGATGTTTCTAACTCTCTCTCCCTTCCTCTCTGTAAAAATTCAATAAACTGTATTTTAAAAAATAATAAAGGAACAATTATAGAATATAAATATGTGCATAGACCTATGTTTCTATATACTCTTCTACACTGACTCATGAGAATGAATGAGGTCTGTAGAGAAAACACAGCTCATTCACACTGAGGAAGTACACATCAAAAATGTTTTCAGAATAATTATGTTGATCCAAAATGTTCCTTATTTGGAAGGCACATTAGCATCGAGACACAGTCCCACTCATGGTCAGGGGAAGAAAAGGATGAATTATTAGTTACACCCCAACATGTCAAAATCTTACTTTGAGAAAGCTACCTCCATAATTACTTCTATGTTTAATTCCACACCGAAGACAAACTCAAACTTCCTGAGAAATAACGCTCTGAGGACCACCTGACCCCTCTCGGATGCTCCACGGTGGTCACTGTCAAAAGTCTCCCGAGAAGGTCGCCTTTGGGAGGGAGAAGCCAGGGGCTCCCCACAGAAACCCTTGCATCTCTACAACCTGAGTGAGCAGAGGGGTGCGAATGCAGTCATCTCCAAACGCTCCTCCCTCCTTAGTTTTTCCACAGCTGTCCTGTCCGTAAAGATAACGGGGTTCATTTTAAATTTGGGGCGATGATATATCATCTCCAGGAAATGGCTTTGGAAATCTCTTTACTCCTAAAAATTGAAGGTAATCTGACTATTCTGAAATATTACATTCAAGAAAAAACAACAACTTTGAAAACATATCCCCCTTGAATGGGTACCAATCTTTAAACACTGCAAAGCATTCATGAAATTCTAAAAATGATCCAGTCATAAAAGAAATGCAGAAGTCCCTGACCATTAGTGGGACTGTGTCTTGATGCTAATGTGCTTTCCAAGAAAGGGACATTTTTGATCAACATAATTATTCTGAAAACATTTTTGATGTGTGCTTCCTCAGTGTGAATGAACTGTGTTTTCTCTACAGACCACATTCATTTTCATGAGGTAGTGTAGAAGAGTATATATAAACATAGGTCTATGAACA
The DNA here is from genome assembly GCA_011751065.1 of Lasiurus cinereus. Classification (NCBI taxonomy): domain Eukaryota; kingdom Metazoa; phylum Chordata; class Mammalia; order Chiroptera; family Vespertilionidae; genus Lasiurus; species Lasiurus cinereus. The sequence goes on from JAAGEH010000026.1 coordinate 818,521, forward strand.
TATCTACATATTTATATTCTATAATTGTTCCTTTAAAACAGCGGTTCTCAACCTGTGGGTCGTGACCCCTTTGGGGGTCGAACGACCCTTTCACAGGGGTCGCCTAAGACCATCGGAAAGTGCAGATATTTACATCACGATGCATCACAGTAGCAACATTTCATGGTTGGGGGTCACCACCACATGAGGAACTGTATGCAAGGGTCGCGGCCTTAGGAAGGTTGAGAGCCACTGCTTTAAAATGACGCTGTTGAGGCAGCATTGAGGAGGAAGTAGTGGTTTAGTACTGTCTGAAAAATTTGCCCCAGACCCTGCTTGGGAGTAACTAAAACGCTCCATGGAGTTGGTGCCCGTATTAATACTTCATTCCCTGTTACTGCTCAGCAGCACTGCCTGGTAGGGAGGTACCAGAGTGCGGGTAATTCATCTCCATCCTAGGCTGCCTCTCATGATTCTGGCTTTGAATTCCACCATCTTCATGAAAACCCCGGAGCAAAAGGGATGCACACTCCTCATGGAAGTGCGTTTGGTGGGAACTGTCACTCTTAAAATGGGTACCCCTCTGTCAAAAGAGGGGTAAACCCAGCCTGCGTGGTTTAGTTGTTGAGTGTCGACCTATGAACCAGGAGGTGACAGTCAGGGCACATGCTTGATTTTCAGGCTCAATCCCCAGCCCTGATCGGGGCATGTGCAGGAAGCAAACCAATCCATGTCTCTCTTCCTGTCTCCCACTTCCCCTCCCCTCTCCCTAAACATCCATGGGAAAAGATCAGCCGCTGAGGATTCACAAAACTCCAAAAAGTGTCTGCTCTGAACTCAGCTCCACTGCCCGGCTGACCTCTCCTCTCACTGCCTGCCAGGCCTCCCTCAGGCCACAATGCCCCTGAGCCCGCTTCCCAGGCATGGCATGCCCCGCATCATCACACCTCGGGGTCTCTGCACGGCTGTTCTCTCAGCCCGAACCCCTGTCCCAGGAAGTGGCTCCTTTAAGTGTTTGTTCAAAGTTTACCTCCGGATTTAAAAGAATAAACATCCTTCCCCCACCACCACATTCTTGACTCTGTACTTCTTTTGTTTTTTTCTTTTTCAATTTCACTTACCATTTACTTAAGTACCTTATAATTATCTCATTCATTAGGTCTGTTTTTAGCCTTTTTCATCTGTTTTTGGTCTCCCCCAGCTAAGAGTGATCTCCTGGTGGAGCGGTTCTTTATCTCTTTTATTCACTAATGTATCTCAGTTTTATTCTTGGCACCGAGCAGGCGCTCGTGACCAATAAATATCTGCTGAATCAATGAACAGGGGGTGGATGAGTGACTCTCGAGGCCTGAATCTTAACGGAGAGTAAGTGTTGGTAGGTGTTGAGAAGAGGAATGGCTCTCAATGGGAAACAAATCTTTTGCAAGTCAAGTTGTTCCGATTCATTATTTTCTACAAAAATAAAGGACATTTCAAAAGAATAAGCCTTGAGAAGACAAAGGAGAAGGCATGAGCCTATAGAAATTTCCTAAAGTACACCGAGTGGCCAGACCATTGTGCCCACCCCATCAGCACTTCGCTGGGCCACCTTCTGCCTTCAGTACTGCGGCCATTCTTCTCGGCATTGACTCCACGAGCTGCTGAAAGGTGATGTGAGGAACTGGACACCAGGCCTGATGGACAGCACTGTCCATTCTGTGAGACTGGATGGCTGTGGACCAGCTGCCTGATGGCTCTTTGAACTTCGCCCCACAAATGCTCCACTGGATGGAGATCTGGTGATGGTGGGGGCCACCTAAGCAAGGAAAGTCCCCCTCATGTTCTGGAAACCCCCACTCCTACACAACACGAGCACCGTGGCCTGGCTCATTGTCTTGTGGGAAGAAGCCATCTCCAATGGGATTCGCCATCAACATGACAGGATGAACTTGATCAGCAACGATACTGAGGTATGTTGTGCTCTTCAGACGTTGTTCCTCACGAATTAAAGGGCCCAGATCATGCCAGGAAAATGTGCCCCAAACCATCACACTGCCCCACCAGCTGGAAGGGTTGTACTCATGCATATGGGGTGCATGCTTTCATGCTGTTTCTGGGAAATTCTCCCTCTGCCATCTGCATGAGGCAACAGTCGGAGCACATGACTGTTTTCCAATGCTTGGCTGTCCAATCCTCGTGTTCCTGTGCAAATTGGAGATATTTTTTAAAAATATATTTTATTGATATTTTACAGAGAGGAAGGGAGAGGGATAGAAAGTCAGAAACATCGATGAGAGAGAGACATCGATCAGCTGCCTCCTGCACGCCCCCTACTGGGGATGTGCCCACAACCAAGGTACATGCCCTTGACCGGAATCAAACCTGGAACCTTTCAGTCTGCAGGCCGACGCTCTATCCACTGAGCCAAACCGGTTTTGGTACGAATTGGAGATATTTTATCTTGGTAACTGCAAACAGCAAAGATGCTCGAACAGGCCTTCAGCTTCCATGTCCCATGTGATGCAGTGTATGGGTACTTTGCCTACAAACGTCAGGTGGTCATAGTAATCTGGCCAGTCAGTGTATTTCAGATTGCAAGGGAGCAAACACATTTAAGACCACTGGCAAGGGAAAGGACCTCATAGGAGACAATGGGAGATGCTGGCACAGTGCTCACCAAGTCCATTTCCTCTTTTTTCCGGGTTAAAGCTTGTTACCGAGATCATATGACTGAGGCCACGTGACTGAGTCCCAGCCAATAGCATGTGGAAGAACCGGAAGTGCACTGGAGTCCTTCCTCCCTCCTCCCTGAGCTTCGCCCACCCTCTTTCTTGGCTGGCTGCAGGTCAGAGGGCAACCCAGGAAGCCCCCTGCTGATCACTGAGGTGCCACAGGAAGGAGGAAGCCTGGCCATCATGAATAGCCAGGTGGACTTGACATCAACATAAAGGACACGTTTCTTATTTTAAGTTCCTGAGAAGTTGCAATTCAAGAACTATGGTAGCTACCACTCCCTCAAATAAGATAAGCATGTTCCCACTACCTTAAGTGGAAAATAATTTTCTTCCAGAGACTAACATGCTCGCCCAGTTAAACATGTGGGACCCAGATGGGAATCTGGGGAGGCAGAAGATATAAAAGATGCTTTCCTTGCTATGCAAGATCACATATGATGACAGCTTCCACCAACGCTCCGGTAGGCCTCCTCTCATCCTTAGAACTCGGCCAACATTTTTGTGATTGTAGGAGGAACAGCTCGATGGCTTAAAAAGCTTGTCTTAGGAAGGGATGAGACAGGAAGTTTGTGGGTGAATTATGAAGGTCTTCATGGTACCATTCATGGGATTATTTTTTAAGGCTTCTAGGTTTTTTGGAAAATTGCTTCTGGGATCAGGGTTGTTTTTTCTTAGACAATTGCTACTTAAGCTTAACCCCTAGGATTTAAGATGCTAAGGATGATATAAATCCACTTCATAAAGAAGTCCTCAGTGAGGTAGTCTCAGGTACAGTAAGTTTTAACAATACCGATGACTAACAAAGTCTTCAATTTAGTGAAAGGAGATTTTGGAAATAGTGTGTTCCAAAAATAATACATGCAAAAATCTGGCTCATCTGGAGCTTCAGAAGAGTGCTAAGCATATGAATCTTTTTCTAAAAAGTCATAAATTCACATATCTCCGAAGAGAAACATCTGTGAAACACAGTTATTTAATTCATGTTTGCTGGTACGACACCAAAAAATGGTCAAGCAGCTTAAACTACCAGCTGCTGGGAGCATGTTAAAATGACACTCCCAACTGACACTTCCATCCAGAGACCTTGCATATGTTTAGCACCTAAAATAATGACAGCCTCCTCAGAGGACTGAGGGTGAGTATTTTACCTAGTGGCACACGAGGTTGTGACACTTGTCTTTCATTTCCCACATTCCGTGTACCCATAATAGTTTACTTTTTCACATCACTGAACAGATAATGGATCCCATAAAGAAGTAATGATTTATATCAGCGAAAACAAACACAAGAGAGAGTGGCTCTGAGTCCGCAGAAGTGGATGTAGTCTCTGCCTGGAATGTTCCTTCCTCTTCCCTGCTATGCACTGCCAGAAACTCAGACCCCGCTTTGGTAGTCACCCTTTCCCCCTCTTTCTATGCAATCACTCCTTCTGCACTCCCTGAGTGGTTAATGTGTGCATTCATTTTAGCATTTACATTCCTGAATTATAATCACTTACATTTCTGACTTCTCTAACCAATAGTAAATCCACTCTCTCTTCTTCCCCTACTTGCTGGCAGATAGAAGGTTCTCAAAGGAGATCTGTTAAAGCACGGGTTCTTTGTCCTCAGGAAAATCATTTGATGATATTAAACAAATTCAAGCATAAAATTAGAGAATTCAAAATTGTACATTCCCATATAATTAAAGGTATTTCTAAAACTAAGTACTTATTCGTGACAATGCGATAATATAAACTTTAACAGCAAATGACTGGGGTTTAATATCTGAAGAATAAAAGCAGGTTAGAGAGTTGTACTGAATACATCGAAGAATGTGTCTGTCTTTGGGACCAGAGCCAATTGAAACACCCCCAGAGTAGATGCCATAAGGAGGTGCCTGGAGATTATAGAATCAACAGCAAAAGCCATGAGTGTCCATATGCCAAGAAATTAAACAGAAACAATGACAAGACGGGAGCAAGTATCTAACAGTGACCAGAGCAGTGGAGGCAAAGGGACAGAGGGGTTGATCCATCACAGAAGGGCGACAGCATTCAAGCGAAGAGCACAAACCTGCTGTTGAGAAAATGAGAGACTAGCTGCTAATGCGGCACTTAACGCACAAAGTCCTATTTTCTTAATTCCCATCACATCCTTAGAATAAATCCCACCATCACACTGACCTTCAGCTTTAAGGGTACACAGAGGCTGAAAGTACAGGGATGGAAAAATGCATTTCATTCAAATGGCAACTAAAAGACAGCAGAGGGGCTAAAACTATAGTATATCAGATTAAAAAAAACACATAAAATATATATACATATACATATATATATATATATATATATAGAGAGAGAGAGAGAGAGAAAGTTTATATATATATAAAACTTTATATATAAAGTTTTTTAAAGTCTCTCTTTATATATAGTGTATACACACACACACACACACACACACACACACACACACATACACACACATACACTATATGCTCTCAATATCATAGCACCTAAGGATCTGAATGGAAAAATGACAATGATACAATGATAATAGAGGACTTATATGTGGAATTTAATGAACATACTGAATCACCAAGCAAAACAGAGACAGATTTATAGGTAGAGATCAGGCAGATAACTGGGCGTGGGGAGGGGGGGTTAAGGGGATGAAGAAATTGAGCAAAAAAGAAAAAAGAGAGAACTCATGGACATGGACAACGGGGGATGGCTGCATTGGTGGCAGGGAATGGTTAGAGGTGGAAGAGGACATAGAGGGGGTAAAGAGTGATGAAAAAATTAAATTAAACATGTTTACAATACTCCAATTTCCCCTGGCCTGTGTGGCTCATTGGTTGAGCACTGACTTCTGAAACAGGAGGTGTTGGTTCCAATATCCAATCAGGGCACATGCCTGGGTGGTAGGCTCCATCCTTAGTAGGATGCATGCAAGAGGCACCTGAGAGATGCTTTTCTCTCATCATGGATATTTCTGTCTCTCTCTCTCTCTCTCCCTCTACTTTCTTTTCTATGAAATCAACTAAAAAACATATATTTTTTAAAAAATACCCCACTTTCAGCAATGACTAGATCATATTAAAAGGATCACAGACCATGATCAAATGGGATTTGTCCCCAGAATGCAAGGCTGGTTCAACATATACAGATCAATAAATGTGATACACCACATTAGTAAATGAAGACTAGATATACGAACCTCTCAATAAAAGCAGAAAAATCATTTGACAAAATGCAGCATCCTTTTAAGATTACAAGCCCTCAACAAAATAGATATAGAAGGAACATACTTCAACATCATAAAAACTACATATGAAAAGCCCTAAGTTAATATCTAAGATCAGGAAAAAGACAAGGGTGCCCTTCTTATCACTCCTACTCAGCATAGTCCTGGAAGTCTAAGAGGAATCAGGAAAGAAAAGGAAATAAAATACCTTTACATACCAAAGGAAGAAGTAAAACTGTCTATATTTCAACGCAATATGATCTTATATAGAGAAAACCCTTAAGAGTCTACACAAGGATGTTATATGTAATCAACCAATTCAATAAAGTTGAAGAATACAAAATCAATCTAGATAGATCAGTTGTATTTCTATATACTAACAATGAAATAAATAAAAAAAAACTATCTCATTCACAATAGCATCAAAATCAACAAAATACTTAGGAATTACCAAGGAGTTGAAATATCTCTAGACTTAAAAATATTAAGACCTTGAAATGAAATTGAAGACACAAACAAATGAAAGTATATTCTGTATTCATGGATTGGAAGAATTAATATCGTTAAAATGCCCATACTACCCAAAGACATTTATATTTCATCAATGCAATCTTTATCAAAATCACAGACATTTTCACAGAACTGGAAACAAATAATCCTAATATTTTTAGGGAACCACAAAGACCCCGAATAGCCAAAGCCATTTTAAGAAAGGAGAACAAGTCAGCAGCCCTCATACTTCCCGATTTCAACTCTGCTACAAAGCTATCGTCATGAAAACAGTCTGGCACTGAAATAAAATTGACACATAGAACCGTGGAACAGAATCAAGATCCCATAAATAAACGCTGATATATGTGGTCAACTAATATTTGACAGGGAGCTATGAATACACAGTGGAGAAAAGGGTAGGTTTTCAATAAATGATGTTGGGAAAACCAGATAACCACAGGCAGAAAAATGAAACTGGACCCCATCCTTGATATATGATCACCTCCAGTATCTGAAGAAATTATTTGTCCCCCGTCATCCGCCAGCCGATATTTCATTCGCCCAGACCAACTTCAGCAATGATAGGCCAAGATGGTTTAGACAGAGCCCTTCACTCCTCGTTTCTAATGTTGTGAACATTTTTCTATGTGCTGACCCCCAGTCTACCCCGTGGCTATAAATCTCCACTTGTCCCTGCTGCGCTTGGACTTAAGCCCAGTTCTAGACTGAGATCCCTTTTCCCTATTGCAATAGTTCATGAACAAAATCTGCTTTTATCACTTTATCTACTGTCTGGCTCTGGTGTCCTTTCATAGTAGATTAACAGTGAAAAGATAGAAGATGACATACTTTGCAAACACTCATCAGAAGAAACGAGAGAAATCGATATTAGTATCAAGTAATGTTGGTTACAGAGCAAGACAATTAGCAGGGTTAACAATGATATAAAGGTCCATCCAATGATAACACAAGAGACAGTTTTAAATGTCCCTTCATCTAAAAATGGAGTTTCAAAATGCATGAAACAAAATCTCCTTGAGTTGATAATAAATTAGACAAATGGACAATGACAGTGGGAGACTTTAAGATCTCTTGGTGGGTAACTGGTAGGAAAGGTAGGCAGTGAAACAGCAAGAACACAGAAATGTTTTGCAGTTGGATTTCATCAAAGTCACACACCTTTGCTCTGCGGAAGACATTCTTCAGAGAATGAAAAGACAAGCGGAAGCCAGGAAGAAAAGTCATTGCCATCACATCACTAACAAAGGATCTGCATTCGGAATATATAAATAACTTCGGAAACTCGGTAACAAAAAAACGAACAACCCAATTCGTTTACCCGGCGTATTGCTTTGACAGAGACTCCACAAAAGACATGAATGTCCAACAGGGACATGGGAAAATCTCAACTTTTGTCACAATGATTCATTATGAGAGTTGAGAATGACAAATATCAAAATGCCAGAAGCAGCTCAGTGTCGTAAAATAAAATACAACATTCCTTGCACTGAATGTTGTAAAAAAATAGAAATAATAGGAATATCTTTGGAAATATTATATTATCACCGTCCCCTATTTTTATATATATACTTGTGGCTGATGTCTATTTTTACCATCCTCCAAATAAATATAAGGTAACCAAGTCAAAGCTGCTTTTTTTTTCTGTATGCTTTGGCTAAAGAAAACTACGCTTAATACAACTCAGAGTATTTGAAATCTAAAATCTGAGAACGCTAATAATTTCCAAATACTGGCATTTCTGCTGTTTGGATACATGGGCCATTTTTGCTAGGGGAAATTCATTCTCAAAGTCTAACTTGGTTTAGATCTTAGCAAATAATTTATTTTAATTCTAATACTCTATACTAGTATATTGCACAGAAAAAGACACTCCCATATAGATCTACATGGGATGTATATTAGTTAAAAAAATTCTAGAAGGAAATCATCAATATTTGAAATGATTCTGAAAAGTAAAAGAATCACTTTGTCTTTAGCATATAAATTTTATTTTAACTAATAGTAAGCACATACTATATCCTCGGCACTTTGGCAAATACATAAAATTCATTATCCTTGTAAATGATTTCAACAAGTGAATAAAGTAGGCAATATATTTGTTGTATATATTTTATCTGTGAGGAAAATTAAGTTTTGAGAGTCTTGTCCAAAGTTTTACAATGAGTAGAAGAAATAGAGTTAAATGTATGTAAAGTACTAAGCATTATACCTCTCTAATAGTAAATGGAGACTTTTGTTTTGTTTTTTTAAATATATTTTTTATTGATTTTTCACAGAGAGGAAGGGAGAGAGACAGAAAGTCAGAAACATCGATGAGAGAGAGACATCGGTCAGCCGCCTCCTGCATGCCCCACTGTGGAGATGTGCCCGCAAGCAAGGTACCTGCCCCCAACCGGAACTGAACCCGGGACCCCCCAGTCCGCAAGCCGACGCTCTATCCACTGAGCCACACCAGTCTCGGCAGTAAATGGGGACTTTTAAAAATAATTTTAGATGGCTATTTTTATACTTGCTTTTTAAAAAAAATCACGACTAAAATCTTAGATATTTGAATAAATGTTAGAAAAATTATGGCAGGTATGTGGAGAGCATCGTTTGCAAGATCAAGTGTAACAAAGGCTCATATTCATAGAGAATATTTTGCAGGGCATCTGCTGACTGGCTCCCAGGATCTAAGAGGGGAGCAGAGGCCTTCCGGGGACCAGGAGGAGAAGACGGCCTTGAGGAGGAAGGAAGAGAATTAGATATCGTGGCTCTGGCGAGAACAGGGGTTAGAAATGTCACGTCTGTGGTGCAAACATCACTAGATCCCCTTGCTAAAAATGAAGAAATAAATCACCTATTTCCTTTTCTGCATGCTTTCCTTCTATCTACTCTCCCACTCCTTTATTTCCCAAACTAAGAAACACGGACTGAAACATGTGTTTGCGGATGCACTGCTCTGTGACTCTAATATCTACTCACCTTCTTTTCCAAGTTTCCAATTTGATCTTCTTCCCAAAACCTATATTTGTGCCTCCATGTGATGAGAGACAGGGAAGGACTTCTGAGTCTTCTTCATAATCATTATTTAAAGGGCAAACGGCCGCTCTGTGCGCTCCCCGTTATAAATGGCCTGATGGCAGCTGAGCTGCTGGCTGGCACCTCATTACCGGGGCGCAGGCAGCCGCATTAGCCGCACCTCCGCCCCCTTCACTGCTGCTCAGCAGGTGCCTCCCGTGACCTCTGGCCCGCGGACAGCAGGTCAGTGGCTTGTAATAACTGCCATTAATTTAAAAGACGGAGCTCTGGGTCTTCATCGCCTTTAGAATACATCTCATGGTGAGAGTTGGCTTACTTTTTCGCACTACATTAATCTTCCTTTCCTTTCAAATACGGCGGAAGTAAAGTTGCATCTTAACAAAATAGTTTTCCTTCAGCAGAAACTACCGGTGTGAACCGTTAAATATTCCTGAAACCTATTTTTTTTATTATTCTAGTTAGTTTGCCGTTATTCGTGAGCTTTCAGAAAATATCAACAAAATATGAACAACCTCCCTTTGTAAAGTATATGCCATATGAAATATGACTCCAGTGATTCCCTTCTACATCATTCTCTTCAACTTCTATGCCTAACAGGGAGTGATGCTCAGTTACCCGCCCCCCATCCGCCGAGGATATGATAGGTTCCAAGACCCCCAATGGATGCCTGAAACCACAGATGATACTGAACAATATATATATACTATGTTCCAATGATAAGTTTAATTTATAGATTAGGCCCAGAAAGAGATTCACAACAACAACTCACAATAAAATAAAATAGAACAACTATAACAATATACTCTCATAAAAGTTATGTGAATATGGTATTATTAAGAAAAACTAGAGGCCCGGTGCCTGAAAATTCATGCACTGGAGTGGGGCGGTCGCTCAGTCTGGCCTGCCCCCTCTCACAGTCCAGGAGTCCTCAAGGGCAGGAGGTGACCCAGTGATCAGGGGAAGGCAACGCCCTCATCACACTCTGCTGCTGCCACTGCCAGCAGCATGAGCTTTGGCCAGCCCTGGTTACCTGAGTTTTGGGTGGCCCTGGGTGGCTGGGCAGCTGCCATCTGAGGCTAGTCTGCACCTCGAGCTGGCCCTGGGCGGCTGGAGGGCTCAAGGAACTGGGGACTCTGGAGGCAAGTGCATGGGCAGAGGGGACTGGGCACCACCCTCTTGTGGCTGTGGATGCTGCCATCTTTGAGGGCGTGGCAGTCAATTAGCATAGTCCCTCCTTATTGGCTGTGGGCACTGCCATCTTTGTGAGGGTGTGACAGTCAATTAGCATATTCCCTCTTTATTAATTACACTAAGGGTCACTGGAACAAAAGCACTTAGATAAGGCGACAATCCATTTGATCACTGACAGGGCTGCTAAGCAACTGTCTGGCAGAATACAGAGGACAAAGGAAGACTCATGTCCTAGATGGAACAGAAGAGGATGGCATGAGATTTCATCATGCCACTCAGAGTGGCATGAAATTGAAAACTTGTGAATTGTTTATTTCTGGAATTTTCCATGCACTAATTCTGGATGGCTGCTGACCACTGGTAAGTGAAACTGTGGAAACAAAACTTCTGGGAGGGAGGAGAAAATGGCGGCGGAGTAGACGGACGCGTCTGGAGCTTTGTCGCTGGGCAGAGGGAGAGAGAGCGGCTGAGAGTTGCATTGGGAGTGTTTGTTGGCAAGCTAGGAGTCAGTTGTCCCCCAGGGGAAGGCGGAGAACTGCTGGAAGGGGCTCTCCCGGCCAGGCAGCCCCACTGCCACGGGGTTTTTGTCTGCCGGAGCCACCAGCGCGAACGCGGAGCCCGAGCCATCTTGCAGTGGGAGGTGGATGTCTGCAGCGCTCTGAAGCCTTCGGCTGGGCACCCATCGAGCAGCCAGGGACCCGGGTACCCAGAACTCCGCTCTCCAATCGGCGCAGACACGCGGCGGAATCAGAGATCCACAGAGCGAACGGAAAGGTCAGATTGCGCCTGACTTAAGGGGGAGGTGGATGTCTGCCGAGGTCTGAAAGCTGCGGCTGACAGAGGCACCCACAGAGCAGCCAGGACCCAGAGCGCGGCTTCCCAGGCGGCACAGACGCGCAGGCGGAGGATTCAGAGATCCACACTGCGTGCGTGCGCAGAAGGGTCAGACTTAGCCTGGGCCAGGGTGCGGTCTCCTACCCCCGCAGGGCACAGACGCGCACTGTGGGAGCCGGGCTGCGGGAAAGCTGCCTCTGGAGAGGCCCACGGAGGTGGTCAGGACGTGATCCCTGAGTGTGAAGGCAGACCCTCTGAGCTGTTGACGGAGGAGAGCTCCGGAAAACGACTCTTTTTTTTTTTTTTCTTTCCTTTTTTTTTTTCTTTTTCTCTGGGGCAGAGGGACAACCTGGGAGTTATTGCAGTGTCCAGGCTGCAAAACCCCCACAAACTGGTTTTGGGAACCACAGAGTAGCAGGATCTGAGCACAGCCAAGAGAGGTCCTGTGCTTTGTCTCAGAGATCAATTCCGAAACACTGCCACCCAATGGATGACACACAAATTGACTCTCGCATAACCACAAGAGAATAAAGAGATTAAAACACCAAGAGGGGAACACAGGGAACTGCAATACCTCCCCTACTCTGTGTGTCAAGCAGAATAATAGTGGAAGTGAAGGACCATTCTATTTTTCTTCTTCTTCTTTTTTTTTATTTTTCCTTTTTTCTTTTTTTTTAATTTTTAATTCTTTATTTTTCATTTTCACATATTTTAATTAAAAGAATATTTTTTTTCTTTCTGCCTCAATTGATCTTACCTTTATAATTATTACATTTTTGTTTTAAACTAGTATTATTAATTACTACTAGGAATTTACCGTTTTTGGAAAAAAAGTGTCATTTTTTTTCTCTTTATTTTATTTCGGGATTAGAGTTCTACATTCTAATTTCATCTTCCCTTTAGCATAATTTTACTCCAACTCAACTCCACCTTTATGCCAACACTTTCCTCCTAACTTTCCCCATTTTGCTGTCTTGTCTCTCTTTCCCTTTTCCAACTTTTGATTCTCCCTATTTTTCTCTTTACCTGGTTAAAATTTCACCCCATTTATATATCTAATTTCAAATCCCCTACTACAAGTCCACACAAACCTCTCCCCTCTTGTCTTCACTAGCCAAAAAGTTGTTTTTTCTCGATGTCCTTTTATTGCTATTTGCCTGAAAAGTGATTATATCGATCTTTTGAAATTTTTTTTTGAGAGATTGTTTTAGTTTATTCTACTTGTTTACTTTGCTTTTTGCTTGCTTTGTTTTCTACCTCTCTTTTCCCTCATCTCCCTCGATACCAGTTGCTATTTGCAATTTGAATCAATATCTAGGTACTGGTTGCTGGCCTTTATTGGGATTAGTGACTGTTCTATTGAACTTCTCTCCTGACATCTATATTTTGTTCCTCTTTTCTCTCTTATACACTTTCTTTTCTCTCTGACTTTTTTCTCTTCCTCTTTTCTTCTCCTTTTTCACCTTTTTATTTTCTTATTTTATTTTATTTTATTGTTCATTTATTTATTTTTTTTTCTCTCACTCTCCCAATTTGATTTTGGCACTTCTTTCTTTTCTTTCTTCCTCATTTTCCTCTTCTTCTTTCTCTATCTACCCCTAATTTGCCCTTCATTGGTGGTCACCTTATTTGTGATTATTAACATCTTGAATACATTTCTACTCAGTGCCTTGTGTGCTGTACCTGGTTGTGTTGTAGTTTGTGCCTTTCAGTCAACGTAGGAGAGAGCACTACATAACCAGACACCCAGAGAAGAAAGACCATGGTCAGAAAAAGAAACAGCCCACAAAAGACAGAAAGGCAGGTTTCACCAGAAAAGGAAGTAAACAAAATAGAGCCACAAATAAGCCTACCAGAGAAAGAGTTCAGAGAAATTATCATAATGTGGTTGAAAAGATTGGAAGACAAATTTGACAATATGAGTAAGGGCCAAGAGGAGGCGAAGAAGCGTGAAGAAGAAATGCAGAAGAAACTAGAGGAGGTGCTGAATAAACAAGAAGAAATGCAGAAGAAACTAGAGGAGGTGCAGAATAAACAAGAAGAAATGAATAATGACATCACTGCTATAAAGAACTCAATAGAAAGCATCAAAAGTAGACTAGAAGAAGCAGAGGACCGCATCAGTGAGCTAGAAGACACGGTAGGAAAAAATACCCAAGTACAGCAGCTTCTAGAAAAAAAAGTTAAAAAGCAAGAGGAGAGTCTAAGGGAACTTTGGGATAACATGAAACAAAATAACATCCGCATAATTGGGGTTCCAGAAAGAGTGGAAACTGAACAAGGATTAGAGAACGTGTTTGAAGAAATAATGACAGAAAATTTCCCCAATATAGAAAAGAAAAAACCCACACAAATCCAAGAAGCTCACAGAGTCCCAAGCAAAATGAACCCCAACAAACCGACACCGAGGCACATTATAATTAAATTGGCAAACACCGACGACAAAGTAAGAATCTTAAAAGCAGCCAGAGAGAAACAGAAAGTTACCTACAAAGGAACCCCCATAAGACTAGCTACTGACTTCTCAACAGAAACTCGTCAGGCCAGAAGAGAATGGAATGAAATATACAAAGTCATGCAAAGGAAGGGTCTGAATCCAAGAATACTGTAACCTGCAAGACTCTCAATCAAAATTGAAGGTGAAATCAAAAGCTTTACAGACAAAAAAGGACTAAGGGAATATATTACCACCAAACCAGCAATGCAAGAAATGTTAAAAGGTCTGCTATAATAAAAAGAAAGAGGAAGCGAAGAAGGAACTCGGGGGTAAGGACTAAAAATGGCAACAGATAAGTACTTATCAATAATAACTTTAAATGTAAACGGATTAAATGCTCCAATCAAAAGACATAGGGTAACCGATTGGATAAGAAAACATGATCCATATATCTGCTGTCTGCAAGAAACCCACCTCAGGAAAAGAGACGCACACAGATTGAGGGTGAAGGGATGGAACATGGTACTTCAGGCAAATGGAAATGAAAAAAAAGCTGGGGTTGCAATACTTATATCTGACAAATTAGATCTCAAAGTGAAGGACATAACAAGAGATAAAGAAGGCCACTTCATAATACTGAAGGGAACAATCCAACAAGAAGAAATAACTCTGGTAAACATATATGCGCCCAATATAGGAGCACCTAAATACATAAAAAAACTCTTGGAGGACATTAAGGGAGAGATTGACAGCAATACAATCATAGTAGGAGACTTTAATACCCCACTGTCACCATTGGACAAATCCTCTAAACAAAAAATTAGCAAAGAAACATCAATCCTAAATGACTCACTAGACCAGATGGAATTAATTGACATCTTCAGAACATTTCACCCCAAAGCCACAGAATATACATTCTTCTCCAGTGCACATGGGTCATTTTCAAAGATAGATCATATGTTGGGTCATAAGAAAAGTCTCTTCAAATTCAAGAAGATAGAAATCATATCAAGCATTTTCTCAGACCACAGTGGCATAAAACTGGAAATCAACTATAATAAAAACAATAGAAAGAAATCAAACACATGGAGACTAAACAGCATGCTATTAAACAATGACTGGGTAGCCAGAGAGATCAAGGAAGAAATAAAAAACATCATGGCAACAAATGACAATGACAACACAACAATACAAAATTTATGGGACACAGTGAAAGCAGTCTTGAGAGGGAAGTTCATAGCCCTACAAGCCTACTGCAAAAAACAGGAAATAATGGTAATAAATCACCTAAACCTACAACTCAAAGAGCTAGAACGTGAGCAACAAGAAAAGCCTAGTGTACTCAGAAGGAAGGAAATAGTGAAGATCAGAGCGGAGATAAACAACTTGGAGACCAAAGAAACAATTCAAAAGATCAACAAAACAAAGAGCTGGTTCTTTGAAAGGATAAACAAGATTGATGGACCCCTGGCCAGGCTCACCAAGAAGCAAAGAGAGAAGACCCAAATAAACAAAATCAGAAATGAAAGAGGAGAAATAACAACAGACCCTGTGGAAATACAAAGGATTGTTAAAAAATACTATGAACAACTCTATTCCAACAAATTGGACAACCTGCAAGAAATGGACATTTTCCTAGAAAAATATAACCTCCCAAAACTCAATGAGGAGGAAGCCAAACATCTCAATAGTCCAATAACTATGGAAGAAATTGAAGCAGTAATCAAAAAGCTTCCAGCAAATAAAAGCCCGGGTCCAGATGGCTACACAGGAGAGTTTTACCAAACATTCAAGGAAGAGTTAAAACCTATCCTCCTCAGACTATTCAAAAACATTCAAGAAGAAGGAATACTACCAAATACCTTCTATGAAGCCAGCATCACCCTAATACCAAAACCAGATAAAGACAACACAATGAAAGAGAATTATAGGCCAATATCTCTCATGAACATAGATGCCAAAATCCTCAACAAAATTCTAGCAAACCGAATCCAGCAGTACATCAGAAAGATCATACACCATGACCAAGCAGGATTCATCCCAGGAATGCAGGGATGGTTCAATATCCGCAAATCAATAAATGTGATACATCACATAAACAAATTGAGAGATAAAAATCACATAGTCATATCAATTGATGCAGAAAAAGCATTTGACAAAATCCAACATCCTTTCTTGATAAAAACTCTCAGCAAAGTGGGAATAGAAGGATCATACCTCAACATCATAAAAGCCATATATGATAAACCCACAGCTAACATCATACTCAATGGGCAAAAACTAAAACCATTTCCCCTAAGAACAGGAACAAGACAGGGATGCCCACTCTCACCTCTCCTGTTCGACATAGTACTGGAAGTATTAGCCATTGCAATTAGACAACAAGAAGAAATAAAAGGCATCCAAATTGGAAAAGAAGAAGTAAAGCTGTCCTTATTTGCAGATGACATGATATTGTACATAAAAAACCCAAAGGATTCCATTCCAAAACTAATTGACTTAATTAATGAATTTGGCAATGTAGCAGGATACAAAATTAATGCTAAGAAGTCTGTGGCATTTCTATATACTAACAATGAAATTATAGAAAGAGAAACTAAAAAAGCAATCCCATTTACCATCGCACCAAAAAAATTAAGATACCTAGGAATAAATCTAACTAAAGAGGT